>CAWUFW010021509.1:0-118942 GCA_963921515.1 Calotriton arnoldi | reverse complement strand
CTGTCCCAGGGAGGTGTGACCACCTCCCCAGACAGGATAATGTGTATTGGGGCTGGGCGGGAGCACTTTCGGGTGCTTTGAAGTCCTGCACTGGGGGCACATTTGGTGTCCCTAGTGCATACCCCAGTTCAAACCGGATCAGGGGCTTGCAGCCCCTGCTTTGGCGCGAACTGGACAAAGGGAAAGGGGTGTAGCCACCCCTCTGCCCTGACCCACCCATAGGTGGGGCCACAGAGTAGTCCAACCCCTATTTTTAGAATAAAGGTAGGAACCCAGTCCTTAGGACTTTAGATTATACCTGGACGAAACTCTGAAACTGAATCCTGGACCTTCGACGCTCTACGACAAGATTAGAGGACTGAAGAATCTCCCTTGGGGTCAAGGAGTGACTCCCCTGCTTGGCAGGCACCAAAGAAGCATCTGTCCGGTTCGCATTTCTGAAGCTCCCGTCGGACGCCGAAGTCATCGCATCACCAGAGGTGGATTCTCAGACTTCCCCGAGGCTACCCTGAGTCCCCAGCAAAGCTGAGGCCCGTGGCTATCGTGGGTGACTTGAGACCGTGACCCCTGGACACCGAGCACATTTGCAAGTGCATCATCTTCTGGGTCTCCCAAGAAGTCGTGCTTTGGGCTCCGAGTAGCCCTAGCCTCCAGCACCACCTGCACCGAAGATCACTGGCCCCCACTCCACGAGTGTCCTGTAAGCCAGCTCCACGTGCGGCGTCACGAGGCTCCTTCGCGGTCGCTAGCCCGTTGGCTAGTAGCCCTTAACGAAGGCCAATCCTTTTCTTACTTGGCATCCTGGTTGCTCCAGGCCTGCCCTCACTTACCCTCGCTGGGTGAGTTCCACAGACCTTGCTGGTCTGCACCATCGACGATCTACATCTTAATCGAGACTTGCCGTTGCCAAGGCTTGTTGGGTCCAATCCGGTCGCCGACACCTCAGCACTCGACAGACATCGTGTACCAGCCCGAATCCTGCTCCTGGTCGCCGACAACGCCTCCCGGACCTCGTGGCTGAAGAGTCAAGACGACCGTCAACGCACCTGAAGCACTCGACATCGGTGGGCATCTGTCCATCGCCTTCCTGGTCACTGGCTAGTGACCCAGACTCTGTCCCCTCTGCTTTCAGGTTCACCAGAACTCCGATCCACTCTTGGATCCACCCGGACACTTTTCTCTTGGCCGCCAGCAGCACTTTGCAGCAGATCGCCATTCGAATCGACGACGAAACCCGACCCCGAAAGGCACCTATGCACCCGGCTTCCCTGGGTGAGGTAACACGAGTACTCCGGTGCTCCCGTGGGTAGAGACTCTTCAAAGTCCTAGATCTCAAAGGGTTTTGTCCTAGTCCTCTTTTAAGTGTCCCTTTCCTCTATTTTCCCGATCCCGACTTTCTCCATAGAAGTTAACGGCGTATCGCGGTTGTGTATTTACACTGCACGCGCTCTCCCGTGGGTCCCCTGTGTCACTACCTTGGGTGGTTCCTTGTGGTCCAAGCACTTCTAGAGGCTCTAGGCCTAGTGTCTAGTTCAGTCGTGGTTCGCATACCACTTTATTGGTATATGGTTTGGTACGCCCCTAGGGCCCAAACGTGTATTTGTGCTATTACTGTGATTTAATATCTTATAACTTATGTATTTTCGAACTCTAGCCTCATAAAGAGACTAGAGGGGTGTGTTTAGCAATAAATACATATATTTTGAATATATACCTGGTGTGGTGCTCTTTCATTTGGTCACTCAAGAGATTATAGACTGGTAAAACAAGCTGCTTTACATTCCTTCAAGACTTAGCCTGAAGGCTGCTCTCCATAGCTACCACTAGGATAGCTTTCAATAAGGTTGTCTTTAACCTATCTCCAATAAGGGGTTGTTTGGACTGGTGCAAGGTGCCCACTATAATTAGTGGACAGCATATGCCAGGCCAACTTCTCACATTGGTGTGCAGCGTGTGGGATTCCAGCTTGCTATTGTTTTACCAGATAATCTCAATTGAATTGATCAACTGAAAACCACTAAAGGTACCTAAGGTACATATAATTTAAGCTTAGAATAACAGTAAGTTCTACTGAACTTAGAGTTGTGTGTTAAGGGATAGCACAACCCTTTCTACAACTCAAGAGAGTTTAGTAGGCCACACTAGAGTAGGTAGTGCATACACCACACCACACTAGTAATGTCTTTAAGGGCAGGATCCAAAGAATCCTTGCAGGAAGCCATTGAGCTTCCACCCTCCAAGTATGATACACTCCCATTCTTGGAATTGAGAGCTTTATGTAACTTGAGAAAAATAAGGACAGGCCAAAGCCCCACCACCCAACACCTCAAGGAGTTGTTGGTGGCTTATGACCTTAGTAAGCCTGTAGGGACTGAAGGGGTAGGAGCTGAGGGTGGGGCAGACGAAGAGGACGAGGCTAGGGGTACCAATACCCCCAGCCCCCCTCTGAAACTGGCCAGGAGGGTGACAATGACCCTGACCTGGAAAACCAAATCCCTCCTGTGGATGATGATGAGGATGATCAAGA
The DNA here is from genome assembly GCA_963921515.1 of Calotriton arnoldi. Lineage (NCBI taxonomy): Eukaryota > Metazoa > Chordata > Amphibia > Caudata > Salamandridae > Calotriton > Calotriton arnoldi. The sequence continues at coordinate 116,415 of CAWUFW010021509.1, read as the reverse complement.
TGATGCCCTCTTTGTCCCCCCAGGAAGGATTAAGAGTGTGCCCAGGAAGTCTAGATCTCCTTCTCAGGAGTCTAACCACTCTGGCACCTCTATAGGGAGCTCTGTCTCATCTCACAGGAGGGAATCCTCTCATGAGAGGAGAGACCAGACTGGTCCAGTATGAGGAAACTCAGCTGGAGATCAGAAAAAGCAATTGGCTTTAGATAGGGAATCCCTAGATCTCCTTAGAGAGAGAAGAAAGTTGGGACTAGAGTCCCATGGTGGCAGCCATGTCCCTAGAGACAGGGAAAGGTCCTATGACCATAGGAACCTGAGCAAGATTGTCCCTCCCTACCAGAGTGGGGATGATATCCACAAATGGATAACTGCTTTAGAGAGGGCCTGTAAAGTACAGAAGGTCCCTCAGGAGCAGTGGGCAGCAATCTTGTGGCTCTCCTTTGCTGACAAAGGTAGAGATAAGCTCCTCACTGTTAGAGAGGAGGATGCTGATAATTACAAGGTCTTGAAGAGTGCTCTTATTGATGGGTTTGGCCTAACCACTGAACAGTACAGGTTGAAGTTCAGAGACACCCAAAAAGCACAGACTCAAGACTGGGTAGACTATGTGGATTGTTCTGCCAAGGCTCTGGAAGGCTGGTTGATGGGCAGTAAGGTGTGTGACTTCTCAGGATTGTATAATCTGATAATGAGGGAGCAGATTCTTAATAACTGTCAAAATCAGCTGTTGCATCAATACCTGGTAGACTCTGATCTGACCTCTCCCCAAGAATTGGGAAAGAAGGCAGACAAATGGGTCAGAACCAGGGTGAAGCAGAAGGTACAGAACCAAGGTGGGGAAACCAAGAAGCAAGATGCTAAGAACTCTGACAAGGGTGGGGAGAAGGGTAAAGATCAAAAGTCTTCATCAGGCCCCCAAAAATCTTCTTCTGGTGGGGATTCCCAGTCTACCAAAGGTAAAGGCCAAAGAAAACCATGGTGCAAGGTCTGTAAGCAAAAGACCCACTGGACCAGTGATTGCACCAAGTCCAAAGACTCCAGTCCAGCACCCACCAATGCCCCTAAGGCACCTGTTCCCCCTAGTACAGTTGGTGGAAGTGCTCCAGCAAAGGGTTTAGTAGGGTTCACCCTGGGAACTGAGTTGGGCTCTGACTTAGTCAGAGAACTGACTCAGGCTGTGTTAGTCTGTGATGGAGGCATGGATGTGACCTCCACTGTGAGTCCCAGTAATCTGGGCAAGTACAGACAACAGCCTTTAATTAATGGACGTGAGGCTTTGGCATTTAGGGACACAGGGGCAAGTGTCACAATGGTGACACAAGACCTTGTGCTACCTGGGCAAGTTATGCTTGGTGAGATGTACCAAGTGACCAATGCTAGCAATGTCAGAACAGACCATACTCTGGCAGTTGTTAACTTCTCCTGGGGAGGGGTAACTGGCCTTAAGAAGGTTGTGGTAAGTGCAAACCTACCAGTCGAATGCTTGCTTGGCAATGACTTAGAGACTTCTGCTTGGGCAGAAGTGGAGCTCAGGACCCATGCAGAAATGCTGGGGATCCCTGCAGATGTGTTTGCTGTGACCAGGTCACAAGCCAAAATGTCTAGCACTGAACAGGCCTTGGATTCTGGAAGAATGGACCAAGTGCCTTCCAAGAGGAGGAGTAGTAGGGTTAAGGCAGTGCCTTCCCCTTGGCTCAGGAGGAAGATCAGTCCCTTGAGGGGGATGATCTCAGCCCTGAAGAAGGAACTGTCCCAGAGGAACTTGAACCTGACCAGGTTGAGTTCTTGGGGACAGGGGGACCTTCTAGGGCAGATCTGAGCCAGGAGCAGCAGAGCTGCCCCTCCCTTGAACCCCTCAGACAGCAAGCTGCTGCTGAGGCTGCTGGGAAAGCTAGTGGTCCCCATACAGTGTATTGGGATGATGGACTCCTGTACTCAGAGAGTAGAGACCCCAAGCCTGGTGCTACCAGGAGGTTGGTAATACCTTTGAAGTTCAGGGGCTTCCTATTGACCCTAGCCCATGATATTCCCTTAGCAGGTCACCTGGGCCAGAACAAGACTTGGGACAGAATTGTCCCTCACTTTCACTGGCCCCACATGTCTGAAGACAGTAAGGAGTTTTGTCGCTCCTGTGTAACCTGCCAAGCCAGTGGCAAAGCAGGTGGCACTACAAAGGCCCCCCTGATACCACTACCTGTGGTGGGGGTGCCCTTTGAAAGGGTAGGGATTGACATTGTTGGTCCCATGGATCCCCAAACAGCCTCTGGGCACAGGTTTATCCTGGTGGTAGTGGATCATGCCACCAGGTACCCAGAAGCTATTCCCCTCAGGACCACTACAGCACCTGTGGTGGCAAGGGCCCTCCTGGGAATCTTCTCAAGAGTGGGCTTTCCTAAGGAGGTAGTATCAGACAGGGGTGCTAACTTCATGTCTGGGTACTTGAAAGCAATGTGGAAGGAGTGTGGAGTGACTTATAAGTTCACCACACCCTATCACCCACAATGCAATGGTTTAGTTGAGAGATTCAACAAAACCTTGAAGGGCATGATTAAAGGGCTCCCAGAAAAGCTTAGGCGTAGATGGGACATACTCTTGCCCTGCCTTTTATTCGCATATAGGGAGGTGCCTCAGAAGGGGGTTGGTTACAGCCCTTTTGAACTTCTGTTTGGCCACCCTGTGAGGGGTCCACTGTGCTTGGTGAAGGAAGGATGGGAGTTACCTCTCAAGCCCCCAAAGCAAGATATAGTGGACTATGTACTTGGTCTCCGCTCCAGGATGGCTGAGTACATGAAAAAGGCAACCAAAAACCTTGAGGCTAGCCAGGAACTTCAAAAGGCCTGGCATGACCAAAAGGCTGTTCTGACTGTTTACCAGCCAGGACAGAAGGTGTGGGTGTTGGAGCCAGTGGCCCCAGCAGCTCTCCAAGATAAATGGAGTGGACCCCACACTATTGTTGAGCAGAAGGGTGAGGTCACTTATTTAGTGGACCTAGGAACACCCAGGAGTCCCCACAGGGTTCTCCATGTCAACAGGTTAAAACCATATGTGGACAGGGCAGACATGGGCTTGCTCATGGCTACTGATGAAGGGCAGGAGGAAGAGAGTGACCCACTCCCTGACCTGCTCTCACAGAACCCTGACGATGGGTCAGTTGATGGTGCAGCCTTGGCAGGCAGCCTCACTACCCAGCAACAAACTGATTGCAGGCAAGTCCTCAATCAGTTTCGACATATGTTTTCACTGACACCCAGTCAGACCACCTGGTGCACTCATGAAGTGGACACTGGGGACAGTCTGCCTATTAAAAACAAGATTTATAGGCAACCTGACCATGTCAGGGACTGTATCAGGACTGAAGTCCAGAAAATGTTGGAATTGGGAGTAATTGAACCCTCAGATAGCCCTTGGGCTAGTCCAGTAGTCCTAGTACCGAAACCTCACACCAGTGGTGGAAAGAGAGAGATGAGGTTCTGTGTAGACTACAGGGGTCTCAATGCAGTCACTAGGACTGATGCCCATCCAATACCCAGGGCAGATGAGCTCATAGATACTTTGGCCTCTGCCAAATATCTCAGCACATTTGACCTAACAGCTGGCTACTGGCAGATCAGACTAGCTGATACTGCAAAGCCCAAAACAGCATTCTCAACCCCTAGTGGGCATTATCAATTTGTGGTAATGCCCTTTGGTCTGAAGAATGCACCTGCCACTTTCCAGAGGTTGGTGAATACAGTTCTCACAGGACTGAAGCCTATAGTGCAGCTTATCTAGATGATATTGCTGTCTTTAGCTCCACCTGGGAGGATCACCTGGTCCACCTCAGGAATGTTTTACAGGCCCTGCAAAAGGCAGGCCTGACTATCAAGGCCACTAAGTGCCAGATAGGGCAGAGTCAGGTTGTGTACCTGGGCCACCTTGTGGGTGGAGGCCAGGTTCAACCTTTGCAGAGCAAGATCCAGACCATCATGGACTGGACTGCTCCCACTACCCAGACTCAGGTGAGAGCCTTCTTAGGCCTGACTGGGTACTATAGGAGATTTGTCAAGGGGTATGGATCAATAGTGACACCCTTGAATGACTTAACTTCTAAGAAAATGCCCAAAAAGGTTCAGTGGACAGTTAGCTGTCAAAAGGCATTTGATGACCTCAAGCAGGCCATGTGCACTGCTCCAATTCTGCAGAGTCCTGATTACTCCAAGAAGTTCATTGTTCAAACTGATGCATCTGAATTGGGGGTAGGGGCTGTACTGTCACAATTGAATGAAGAAGGTCAGGATCAGCCAGTAGCTTTTATTAGCAGAAGGCTGACCCCTAGAGAGAAACGTTGGTCAGCCATAGAGAGGGAGGCCTTTGCTGTGGTCTGGGCTCTGAAGAAGTTGAGGCCATACTTGTTTGGTACACACTTCCTGGTTCAGACAGACCATAAGCCCCTCTTATGGCTAAAACAAATGAAGGGTGAAAACCCCAAACTGCTTAGGTGGTCCATTTCCCTACAGGGGATGGACTTTACAGTGGAACATAGGCCTGGGAGTAACCATGCGAATGCAGATGGACTCTCTAGGTATTTCCACTTAGAACATGAAGACTTAACTGGGCAAGGTTAGTTTAATGTCCCTACGTTTGGGGGGGTTGTGTAGGAGAGTAGGATCTGCTTCACATGGGTACCCCCACTTTTTGCTGATGCTTCACTGTTTTTCGACATTAGTCTGGCTGGGGCCCTGCTAATCAGAACCCCAGCCTAGCTGCTTCCTCTCTAAAATGGTTTCCATGTGCCTTAGGCACATCACTGATTGGGATCTGGAGTGCCCTTATAAGTCCCTAGTATATGGTATACTATGTACCAAGGGCATAGGTACCTCAGAGGCCTGCCAGGGGCTGCAGCATGTATTATGCCACCCCTGGAAGGCCATCCAAACTGACACCACAGGTCTGCTACTGCAGCCTGGGTAAGGTGGTGCATGCACCTCTTACTGTGATATAGGTTACCTATATCACGAAATACATACACACATATAAACCTATAAGTCACTCCTAAGGCAGGCCTTATCAATCCTAAAGGCAGAGTGCATGGTTCCTATGTGAGAGGGTGCCCCTGCATGAGCAGGGCCCCTCTGCAGCGTTCGGAGACCATCTCTGATGCTGTTTGTAGTGCAGCCTGACCATATACTCTTAAGCGCATTATATCCTCGCGGTAAAATGCTAACTTTGGAATGGCTGCACCTAAACATGTCGTGTTTGGTGTCAAACATCTTGGAATACTACCCCCCCGCCAATCCTGGCGGCGGGGGTAGCATTCCACCCTTCTAGAGGGAAAGACATGTTAACTCTGACGAGTCCGGTAACTTCTTTCCAGAGCCCTGGCATCACAAAATGGATGCTGCTGCCACAGACACGAGTCTGGCCTCCTGCTGCTGGACGAAACTCCGGCAGGGGAGGCCTGGACAATAGGTTTCCTGTCCCAGGGAGGTGTGACCACCTCCCCAGACAGGATAATGTGTATTGGGGCTGGGCGGGAGCACTTTCGGGTGCTTTGAAGTCCTGCACTGGGGGCACATTTGGTGTCCCTGTGCATACCCCAGTTCAAACCGGATCAGGGGCTTGCAGCCCCTGCTTTGGCGCGAACTGGACAAAGGGAAAGGGGTGTAGCCACCCCTCTGCCCTGACCCACCCATAGGTGGGGCCACAGAGTAGTCCAACCCCTATTTTTAGAATAAAGGTAGGAACCCAGTCCTTAGGACTTTAGATTATACCTGGACGAAACTCTGAAACTGAATCCTGGACCTTCGACGCTCTACGACAAGATTAGAGGACTGAAGAATCTCCCTTGGGGTCAAGGAGTGACTCCCCTGCTTGGCAGGCACCAAAGAAGCATCTGTCCGGTTCGCATTTCTGAAGCTCCCGTCGGACGCCGAAGTCATCGCATCACCAGAGGTGGATTCTCAGACTTCCCCGAGGCTACCCTGAGTCCCCAGCAAAGCTGAGGCCCGTGGCTATCGTGGGTGACTTGAGACCGTGACCCCTGGACACCGAGCACATTTGCAAGTGCATCATCTTCTGGGTCTCCCAAGAAGTCGTGCTTTGGGCTCCGAGTAGCCCTAGCCTCCAGCACCACCTGCACCGAAGATCACTGGCCCCCACTCCACGAGTGTCCTGTAAGCCAGCTCCACGTGCGGCGTCACGAGGCTCCTTCGCGGTCGCTAGCCCGTTGGCTAGTAGCCCTTAACGAAGGCCAATCCTTTTCTTACTTGGCATCCTGGTTGCTCCAGGCCTGCCCTCACTTACCCTCGCTGGGTGAGTTCCACAGACCTTGCTGGTCTGCACCATCGACGATCTACATCTTAATCGAGACTTGCCGTTGCCAAGGCTTGTTGGGTCCAATCCGGTCGCCGACACCTCAGCACTCGACAGACATCGTGTACCAGCCCGAATCCTGCTCCTGGTCGCCGACAACGCCTCCCGGACCTCGTGGCTGAAGAGTCAAGACGACCGTCAACGCACCTGAAGCACTCGACATCGGTGGGCATCTGTCCATCGCCTTCCTGGTCACTGGCTAGTGACCCAGACTCTGTCCCCTCTGCTTTCAGGTTCACCAGAACTCCGATCCACTCTTGGATCCACCCGGACACTTTTCTCTTGGCCGCCAGCAGCACTTTGCAGCAGATCGCCATTCGAATCGACGACGAAACCCGACCCCGAAAGGCACCTATGCACCCGGCTTCCCTGGGTGAGGTAACACGAGTACTCCGGTGCTCCCGTGGGTAGAGACTCTTCAAAGTCCTAGATCTCAAAGGGTTTTGTCCTAGTCCTCTTTTAAGTGTCCCTTTCCTCTATTTTCCCGATCCCGACTTTCTCCATAGAAGTTAACGGCGTATCGCGGTTGTGTATTTACACTGCACGCGTCTCCCGTGGGTCCCCTGTGTCACTACCTTGGGTGGTTCCTTGTGGTCCAAGCACTTCTAGAGGCTCTAGGCCTAGTGTCTAGTTCAGTCGTGGTTCGCATACCACTTTATTGGTATATGGTTTGGTACGCCCCTAGGGCCCAAACGTGTATTTGTGCTATTACTGTGATTTAATATCTTATAACTTATGTATTTCGAACTCTAGCCTCATAAAGAGACTAGAGGGGTGTGTTTAGCAATAAATACATATATTTTGAATATATACCTGGTGTGGTGCTCTTTCATTTGGTCACTCAAGAGATTATAGACTGGTAAAACAAGCTGCTTTACATTCCTTCAAGACTTAGCCTGAAGGCTGCTCTCCATAGCTACCACTAGGATAGCTTTCAATAAGGTTGTCTTTAACCTATCTCCAATAAGGGGTTGTTTGGACTGGTGCAAGGTGCCCACTATAATTAGTGGACAGCATATGCCAGGCCAACTTCTCACATTGGTGTGCAGCGTGTGGGATTCCAGCTTGCTATTGTTTTACCAGATAATCTCAATTGAATTGATCAACTGAAAACCACTAAAGGTACCTAAGGTACATATAATTTAAGCTTAGAATAACAGTAAGTTCTACTGAACTTAGAGTTGTGTGTTAAGGGATAGCACAACCCTTTCTACAACTCAAGAGAGTTTAGTAGGCCACACTAGAGTAGGTAGTGCATACACCACACCACACTAGTAATGTCTTTAAGGGCAGGATCCAAAGAATCCTTGCAGGAAGCCATTGAGCTTCCACCCTCCAAGTATGATACACTCCCATTCTTGGAATTGAGAGCTTTATGTAACTTGAGAAAATTAAGGACAGGCCAAAGCCCCACCACCCAACACCTCAAGGAGTTGTTGGTGGCTTATGACCTTAGTAAGCCTGTAGGGACTGAAGGGGTAGGAGCTGAGGGTGGGGCAGACGAAGAGGACGAGGCTAGGGGTACCAATACCCCCAGCCCCCCTCTGAAACTGGCCAGGAGGGTGACAATGACCCTGACCTGGAAAACCAAATCCCTCCTGTGGATGATGATGAGGATGATCAAGATGATGCCCTCTTTGTCCCCCCAGGAAGGATTAAGAGTGTGCCCAGGAAGTCTAGATCTCCTTCTCAGGAGTCTAACCACTCTGGCACCTCTATAGGGAGCTCTGTCTCATCTCACAGGAGGGAATCCTCTCATGAGAGGAGAACCAGACTGGTACAGTATGAGGAAACTCAGCTGGAGATCAGAAAAAGCAATTGGCTTTAGATAGGGAATCCCTAGATCTCCTTAGAGAGAGAAGAAAGTTGGGACTAGAGTCCCATGGTGGCAGCCATGTCCCTAGAGACAGGGAAAGGTCCTATGACCATAGGAACCTGAGCAAGATTGTCCCTCCCTACCAGAGTGGGGATGATATCCACAAATGGATAACTGCTTTAGAGAGGGCCTGTAAAGTACAGAAGGTCCCTCAGGAGCAGTGGGCAGCAATCTTGTGGCTCTCCTTTGCTGACAAAGGTAGAGATAAGCTCCTCACTGTTAGAGAGGAGGATGCTGATAATTACAAGGTCTTGAAGAGTGCTCTTATTGATGGGTTTGGCCTAACCACTGAACAGTACAGGTTGAAGTTCAGAGACACCCAAAAAGCACAGACTCAAGACTGGGTAGACTATGTGGATTGTTCTGCCAAGGCTCTGGAAGGCTGGTTGATGGGCAGTAAGGTGTGTGACTTCTCAGGATTGTATAATCTGATAATGAGGGAGCAGATTCTTAATAACTGTCAAAATCAGCTGTTGCATCAATACCTGGTAGACTCTGATCTGACCTCTCCCCAAGAATTGGGAAAGAAGGCAGACAAATGGGTCAGAACCAGGGTGAAGCAGAAGGTACAGAACCAAGGTGGGGAAACCAAGAAGCAAGATGCTAAGAACTCTGACAAGGGTGGGGAGAAGGGTAAAGATCAAAAGTCTTCATCAGGCCCCCAAAAATCTTCTTCTGGTGGGGATTCCCAGTCTACCAAAGGTAAAGGCCAAAGAAAACCATGGTGCAAGGTCTGTAAGCAAAAGACCCACTGGACCAGTGATTGCACCAAGTCCAAAGACTCCAGTCCAGCACCCACCAATGCCCCTAAGGCACCTGTTCCCCCTAGTACAGTTGGTGGAAGTGCTCCAGCAAAGGGTTTAGTAGGGTTCACCCTGGGAACTGAGTTGGGCTCTGACTTAGTCAGAGAACTGACTCAGGCTGTGTTAGTCTGTGATGGAGGCATGGATGTGACCTCCACTGTGAGTCCCAGTAATCTGGGCAAGTACAGACAACAGCCTTTAATTAATGGACGTGAGGCTTTGGCATTTAGGGACACAGGGGCAAGTGTCACAATGGTGACACAAGACCTTGTGCTACCTGGGCAAGTTATGCTTGGTGAGATGTACCAAGTGACCAATGCTAGCAATGTCAGAACAGACCATACTCTGGCAGTTGTTAACTTCTCCTGGGGAGGGGTAACTGGCCTTAAGAAGGTTGTGGTAAGTGCAAACCTACCAGTCGAATGCTTGCTTGGCAATGACTTAGAGACTTCTGCTTGGGCAGAAGTGGAGCTCAGGACCCATGCAGAAATGCTGGGGATCCCTGCAGATGTGTTTGCTGTGACCAGGTCACAAGCCAAAATGTCTAGCACTGAACAGGCCTTGGATTCTGGAAGAATGGACCAAGTGCCTTCCAAGAGGAGGAGTAGTAGGGTTAAGGCAGTGCCTTCCCCTTGGCTCAGGAGGAAGATCAGTCCCTTGAGGGGGATGATCTCAGCCCTGAAGAAGGAACTGTCCCAGAGGAACTTGAACCTGACCAGGTTGAGTTCTTGGGGACAGGGGGACCTTCTAGGGCAGATCTGAGCCAGGAGCAGCAGAGCTGCCCCTCCCTTGAACCCCTCAGACAGCAAGCTGCTGCTGAGGCTGCTGGGAAAGCTAGTGGTCCCCATACAGTGTATTGGGATGATGGACTCCTGTACTCAGAGAGTAGAGACCCCAAGCCTGGTGCTACCAGGAGGTTGGTAATACCTTTGAAGTTCAGGGGCTTCCTATTGACCCTAGCCCATGATATTCCCTTAGCAGGTCACCTGGGCCAGAACAAGACTTGGGACAGAATTGTCCCTCACTTTCACTGGCCCCACATGTCTGAAGACAGTAAGGAGTTTTGTCGCTCCTGTGTAACCTGCCAAGCCAGTGGCAAAGCAGGTGGCACTACAAAGGCCCCCCTGATACCACTACCTGTGGTGGGGGTGCCCTTTGAAAGGGTAGGGATTGACATTGTTGGTCCCATGGATCCCCAAACAGCCTCTGGGCACAGGTTTATCCTGGTGGTAGTGGATCATGCCACCAGGTACCCAGAAGCTATTCCCCTCAGGACCACTACAGCACCTGTGGTGGCAAGGGCCCTCCTGGGAATCTTCTCAAGAGTGGGCTTTCCTAAGGAGGTAGTCTCAGACAGGGGTGCTAACTTCATGTCTGGGTACTTGAAAGCAATGTGGAAGGAGTGTGGAGTGACTTATAAGTTCACCACACCCTATCACCCACAATGCAATGGTTTAGTTGAGAGATTCAACAAAACCTTGAAGGGCATGATTAAAGGGCTCCCAGAAAAGCTTAGGCGTAGATGGGACATACTCTTGCCCTGCCTTTTATTCGCATATAGGGAGGTGCCTCAGAAGGGGGTTGGTTACAGCCCTTTTGAACTTCTGTTTGGCCACCCTGTGAGGGGTCCACTGTGCTTGGTGAAGGAAGGATGGGAGTTACCTCTCAAGCCCCCAAAGCAAGATATAGTGGACTATGTACTTGGTCTCCGCTCCAGGATGGCTGAGTACATGAAAAAGGCAACCAAAAACCTTGAGGCTAGCCAGGAACTTCAAAAGGCCTGGCATGACCAAAAGGCTGTTCTGACTGTTTACCAGCCAGGACAGAAGGTGTGGGTGTTGGAGCCAGTGGCCCCAGCAGCTCTCCAAGATAAATGGAGTGGACCCCACACTATTGTTGAGCAGAAGGGTGAGGTCACTTATTTAGTGGACCTAGGAACACCCAGGAGTCCCCACAGGGTTCTCCATGTCAACAGGTTAAAACCATATGTGGACAGGGCAGACATGGGCTTGCTCATGGCTACTGATGAAGGGCAGGAGGAAGAGAGTGACCCACTCCCTGACCTGCTCTCACAGAACCCTGACGATGGGTCAGTTGATGGTGTAGCCTTGGCAGGCAGCCTCACTACCCAGCAACAAACTGATTGCAGGCAAGTCCTCAATCAGTTTCGACATATGTTTTCACTGACACCCAGTCAGACCACCTGGTGCACTCATGAAGTGGACACTGGGGACAGTCTGCCTATTAAAAACAAGATTTATAGGCAACCTGACCATGTCAGGGACTGTATCAGGACTGAAGTCCAGAAAATGTTGGAATTGGGAGTAATTGAACCCTCAGATAGCCCTTGGGCTAGTCCAGTAGTCCTAGTACCGAAACCTCACACCAGTGGTGGAAAGAGAGAGATGAGGTTCTGTGTAGACTACAGGGGTCTCAATGCAGTCACTAGGACTGATGCCCATCCAATACCCAGGGCAGATGAGCTCATAGATACTTTGGCCTCTGCCAAATATCTCAGCACATTTGACCTAACAGCTGGCTACTGGCAGATCAGACTAGCTGATACTGCAAAGCCCAAAACAGCATTCTCAACCCCTAGTGGGCATTATCAATTTGTGGTAATGCCCTTTGGTCTGAAGAATGCACCTGCCACTTTCCAGAGGTTGGTGAATACAGTTCTCACAGGACTGGAAGCCTATAGTGCAGCTTATCTAGATGATATTGCTGTCTTTAGCTCCACCTGGGAGGATCACCTGGTCCACCTCAGGAATGTTTTACAGGCCCTGCAAAAGGCAGGCCTGACTATCAAGGCCACTAAGTGCCAGATAGGGCAGAGTCAGGTTGTGTACCTGGGCCACCTTGTGGGTGGAGGCCAGGTTCAACCTTTGCAGAGCAAGATCCAGACCATCATGGACTGGACTGCTCCCACTACCCAGACTCAGGTGAGAGCCTTCTTAGGCCTGACTGGGTACTATAGGAGATTTGTCAAGGGGTATGGATCAATAGTGACACCCTTGAATGACTTAACTTCTAAGAAAATGCCCAAAAAGGTTCAGTGGACAGTTAGCTGTCAAAAGGCATTTGATGACCTCAAGCAGGCCATGTGCACTGCTCCAATTCTGCAGAGTCCTGATTACTCCAAGAAGTTCATTGTTCAAACTGATGCATCTGAATTGGGGGTAGGGGCTGTACTGTCACAATTGAATGAAGAAGGTCAGGATCAGCCAGTAGCTTTTATTAGCAGAAGGCTGACCCCTAGAGAGAAACGTTGGTCAGCCATAGAGAGGGAGGCCTTTGCTGTGGTCTGGGCTCTGAAGAAGTTGAGGCCATACTTGTTTGGTACACACTTCCTGGTTCAGACAGACCATAAGCCCCTCTTATGGCTAAAACAAATGAAGGGTGAAAACCCCAAACTGCTTAGGTGGTCCATTTCCCTACAGGGGATGGACTTTACAGTGGAACATAGGCCTGGGAGTAACCATGCGAATGCAGATGGACTCTCTAGGTATTTCCACTTAGAACATGAAGACTTAACTGGGCAAGGTTAGTTTAATGTCCCTACGTTTGGGGGGGTTGTGTAGGAGAGTAGGATCTGCTTCACATGGGTACCCCCACTTTTTGCTGATGCTTCACTGTTTTTCGACATTAGTCTGGCTGGGGCCCTGCTAATCAGAACCCCAGCCTAGCTGCTTCCTCTCTAAAATGGTTTCCATGTGCCTTAGGCACATCACTGATTGGGATCTGGAGTGCCCTTATAAGTCCCTAGTATATGGTATACTATGTACCAAGGGCATAGGTACCTCAGAGGCCTGCCAGGGGCTGCAGCATGTATTATGCCACCCCTGGAAGGCCATCCAAACTGACACCACAGGTCTGCTACTGCAGCCTGGGTAAGGTGGTGCATGCACTCCTTACTGTGATATAGGTTACCTATATCACGAAATACATACACACATAGAAACCTATAAGTCACTCCTAAGGCAGGCCTTATCAATCCTAAAGGCAGAGTGCATGGTTCCTATGTGAGAGGGTGCCCCTGCATGAGCAGGGCCCCTCTGCAGCGTTCGGAGACCATCTCTGATGCTGTTTGTAGTGCAGCCTGACCATATACTCTTAAGCGCATTATATCCTCGCGGTAAAATGCTAACTTTGGAATGGCTGCACCTAAACATGTCGTGTTTGGTGTCAAACATCTTGGAATACTACCCCCCGCCAATCCTGGCGGCGGGGGTAGCATTCCACCCTTCTAGAGGGAAAGACATGTTAACTCTGACGAGTCCGGTAACTTCTTTCCAGAGCCCTGGCATCACAAAATGGATGCTGCTGCCACAGACACGAGTCTGGCCTCCTGCTGCTGGACGAAACTCCGGCAGGGGAGGCCTGGACAATAGGTTTCCTGTCCCAGGGAGGTGTGACCACCTCCCCAGACAGGATAATGTGTATTGGGGCTGGGCGGGAGCACTTTCGGGTGCTTTGAAGTCCTGCACTGGGGGCACATTTGGTGTCCCTGTGCATACCCCAGTTCAAACCGGATCAGGGCTTGCAGCCCCTGCTTTGGCGCGAACTGGACAAAGGGAAAGGGGTGTAGCCACCCCTCTGCCCTGACCCACCCATAGGTGGGGCCACAGAGTAGTCCAACCCCTATTTTTAGAATAAAGGTAGGAACCCAGTCCTTAGGACTTTAGATTATACCTGGACGAAACTCTGAAACTGAATCCTGGACCTTCGACGCTCTACGACAAGATTAGAGGACTGAAGAATCTCCCTTGGGGTCAAGGAGTGACTCCCTGCTTGGCAGGCACCAAAGAAGCATCTGTCCGGTTCGCATTTCTGAAGCTCCCGTCGGACGCCGAAGTCATCGCATCACCAGAGGTGGATTCTCAGACTTCCCCGAGGCTACCCTGAGTCCCCAGCAAAGCTGAGGCCCGTGGCTATCGTGGGTGACTTGAGACCATGACCCCTGGACACCGAGCACATTTGCAAGTGCATCATCTTCTGGGTCTCCCAAGAAGTCGTGCTTTGGGCTCCGAGTAGCCCTAGCCTCCAGCACCACCTGCACCGAAGATCACTGGCCCCCACTCCACGAGTGTCCTGTAAGCCAGCTCCACGTGCGGCGTCACGAGGCTCCTTCGCGGTCGCTAGCCCGTTGGCTAGTAGCCCTTAACGAAGGCCAATCCTTTTCTTACTTGGCATCCTGGTTGCTCCAGGCCTGCCCTCACTTACCCTCGCTGGGTGAGTTCCACAGACCTTGCTGGTCTGCACCATCGACGATCTACATCTTAATCGAGACTTGCCGTTGCCAAGGCTTGTTGGGTCCAATCCGGTCGCCGACACCTCAGCACTCGACAGACATCGTGTACCAGCCCGAATCCTGCTCCTGGTCGCCGACAACGCCTCCCGGACCTCGTGGCTGAAGAGTCAAGACGACCGTCAACGCACCTGAAGCACTCGACATCGGTGGGCATCTGTCCATCGCCTTCCTGGTCACTGGCTAGTGACCCAGACTCTGTCCCCTCTGCTTTCAGGTTCACCAGAACTCCGATCCACTCTTGGATCCACCCGGACACTTTTCTCTTGGCCGCCAGCAGCACTTTGCAGCAGATCGCCATTCGAATCGACGACGAAACCCGACCCCGAAAGGCACCTATGCACCCGGCTTCCCTGGGTGAGGTAACACGAGTACTCCGGTGCTCCCGTGGGTAGAGACTCTTCAAAGTCCTAGATCTCAAAGGGTTTTGTCCTAGTCCTCTTTTAAGTGTCCCTTTCCTCTATTTTCCCGATCCCGACTTTCTCCATAGAAGTTAACGGCGTATCGCGGTTGTGTATTTACACTGCACGCGTCTCCCGTGGGTCCCCTGTGTCACTACCTTGGGTGGTTCCTTGTGGTCCAAGCACTTCTAGAGGCTCTAGGCCTAGTGTCTAGTTCAGTCGTGGTTCGCATACCACTTTATTGGTATATGGTTTGGTACGCCTCTAGGGCCCAAACGTGTATTTGTGCTATTACTGTGATTTAATATCTTATAACTTATGTACTTCGAACTCTAGCCTCATAAAGAGACTAGAGGGGTGTGTTTAGCAATAAATACATATATTTTGAATATATACCTGGTGTGGTGCTCTTTCATTTGGTCACTCAAGAGATTATAGACTGGTAAAACAAGCTGCTTTACATTCCTTCAAGACTTAGCCTGAAGGCTGCTCTCCATAGCTACCACTAGGATAGCTTTCAATAAGGTTGTCTTTAACCTATCTCCAATAAGGGGTTGTTTGGACTGGTGCAAGGTGCCCACTATAATTAGTGGACAGCATATGCCAGGCCAACTTCTCACAACAAGGAGATGGCTGGACTGCATCAGTAGTGCTCAGGGGATTGTAGCTGTGCATGTGTTAGTGCCTGGGTCATTGCATAAGTACATGGGTACTGACTGGATAATTAGAGTACTGCAGGGAGAGTGCATGGTGAATTTATAAGTGCTTGGGTTTTGGCGGAGTGATTGGATAAGTACATGGTGTTTGCTGGGTGATTGGAGGAGCGCATGGGTAGTGACAAGGAGATGGCTGGACTGCATCAGTAGTGCTCCGGGGATTGTAGCAGTGCATGTGTTAGTGCCTGGGTCATTGCATAAGTACATGGGTACTGAGTGGATGATTAGAGTACTGCAAGGAGAGTGCATGGTGAATTTATAAGTGCTTGTGTTTTGGCGCAGTGATTAGATAAGGACATGGAACTGGCTGGGTGATTGGAGGAGTGCATGGGTAGTGACAAGGAGATGGCTGGACTGGATTAGTAGTGCTCAGGGGATTGTAGCAGTGCATGTGTTAGTGCCTGGGTCATTGCATGAGTACATGGGTACTGACTGGATGATTAGAGTACTGCAAGGAGAGTGCATGGTGAATTTATAAGTGCTTGTGTTTTGGCGCAGTGATTGGATAAGTACACACGTGTCACATCAGGCCCCGCCCCCTCCCTTCACCACTGTGCAAACGCGCCCCCTGGTGGGTTTTTAAGTTGGGGGATTAATTCCCCTTGAATCCTGAGGGTCCCTGGGGGCGAACTAGCCCACCAGGTACCTCCAGTAAGCGCCACAGAGCTGCGTTGCAGAGAGGTGGTCTGAGGCCACGCCCCTTTTTACAACTCTCTACAACGCAACTCTGTGGCGCTTACTGGATGTAACTGGTGGGCTAGTTGGCCCCCAGGGACCCTCAGGATTCAAGGGGACTTAATCCCCCAACTTAAAACACGCCACAGGGCGCGTTTGCACACTTGTCACATCAGGCCACGCCCCCTCCCTGCGTGGCAATGGACAGTGGGAGGGAGGGGGAGATTGGGGGTAAATGTGAGAAGTTGGCCTGGTATATGCTGTCCACTAGTTATAGTGGGCACCTTGCACCACTCCAATCGACCTTTATTGATGGTAGGTTTAAAGACAACCTTTATTGAAAGCTATCCTAGTAGTAGCTATGGAGAGCAGCCTTCAGGCTAAGTCTTGAAGGAGTGTTAAGCTATTGTTTTACCAGTCTATAATCTCATGAGTGACCAAATGAAAGGAGAACCACACCAGGTATATATATAAAATATATGTATTTATTACTAAACACTACCCAATAGTCTCTTTATGAGGCTAGAGGTCAAAGTACATAAGTTACAAGTCAAATATCATAGTAAAACAGCACAATATACGATCAGCCCTAGGGGCGTACCAAACCATATATTAAGAAAGTGGTATAAGAACCACGACTTAAGTAGACACAAGGCCTAGAGCCTGTAGAATCGCTGGGACCCCAAGGAATCACCCAAGGTAGTAACACAGGGGACCCACGGGGGCTGTGTGCAGTGTGTGAGCACAGCCGCGAGCTCCGTTAAAGTCTATGGTAAAGTCGTGGTTATCGTTTTAGAGTTTAAGGACACTTAGAAATGGACTAGGACCAAACCCTCTTGGACTTAGACAGTTCTAGGGTCACCATCCACGGGAGCACCGGAGTACTCGAGTTACCTCACCCAGGGAAGCCGCATGCATAGGTGTCAAATGGTGTCGGGTCGCGTCGTCGTTTTCAATGGCAGTCTGCAGAGAAGTGCTGCTGCCGGGAAGATGCGAAGTGTCCGAAGAGATCCAAGCCTGAATCGGAGATGAGAAGAACCTGAAAGCAGAGGGGACAGAGTCTGGGTCACTTGCCAGTGACCAGGGGCACGATAGTCGAATGCCCACCGATGTCAGGTGCTTCAGGTGAAAGAGGTGAAGCTTGACTCTTCAGCCACGAGGACCAGGAGGCGTCGACAACAACCAGGAGCTGGATTCGAGCTGTTCCACGAAGGATGTCGAATGCTGCAGCGTTGGTGTCCGGATTGAACACAACAAGCCTTGGCAACAGCAACCCACGCAGAAAGGAGAAAGATGCTTCGGAGCAGACCAGCAAGGTCTGAGGGACTCACCACTTGGTGGGGAGTTAGGGCACGTCTGGAGCAACCAGAAACGCCCAAATAAAATCAGAGTTGCCTTCACAGGGACCCACCAGTTGACGGACCAGGGATCGCGAAGGAGCCTCGAGCGGATATGCAAGAAGCGTGCCCACGGAACACTCGTGGAGTGTAGGCTCACAATATTCGGTGCAAATGGTGCTTGGGGCCTGGGCTACGAGCAACCCAAAGCAGGACTTCAAGGGTCGTCGAGAAGTCAATGCACTAGCAAATGTGCCCGGTGACCAGGGGTTCGGGTTCCACGCTACTCACGAGGGCTGCGGGTCTCAGCTTTGCTGGGGACTCGGGTCGGCCTCTGAGATGTCTGGAAATCCTCTTCCTGGGCTGCAAGTACTTCGGAGTCCGGCGGGAGCTTCGGAGATGCAGACCGGCAAATGCTTCGTTGGTGCCTGCTGTAGGCGAGTAGGATCTGCTTCACATCGATACCCCCACTTTTTGCTGATGCTTCACTGTTTGTCGACTTTAGTCTGGCTGGGGCCCTGCTAATCAGAACCCCAGCCTAGCTGCTTCCTCTCTAAAATGGTTTCCACGTGCCTTAGGCACATCTCTGATTGGAATCTGGAGTGCCCTTATAAGTCCCTAGTATATGGTATACTATGTACCCAGGGCATAGGTACCTCAGAGACCTACCAGGGGCTGCAGCATGTATTGTGCCACCCCTGGAAGGCCATCCCAAATGACACCACAGGTCTGCTACTGCAGCCTGGGTAAGGTGGTGCATGCACCCCTTACAGTGGTATAGGCTACCTATATCACTACCATTGCACACACATATAAACCTATAAGTCACTCCTATGGCAGGCCTTATCAATCCTGAAGGCAGAGTGCTTGGTTCTTATGTGAGAGGGTGCCCCTGCATGAGCAGAGCCCCTCTGCAGCGTTCGGAGACCCTTCTCTGATGCTGTTTGTAGTGCAGCCTAACCATATACTCTTAAATGCATTATATCCTCGTGGTACAATGCTAACTTTGGACTGGCTGCACCAAAACATGTCGTGTTTGGTGTCAAACATCTTGGAATACTACCCCCCCGCCAGTTCTGGCGGCGGGGGTAGCATTCCACCCTTCTAGAGGGAGAGACATGTACACACCGGCCTACCCGGTAACTTCTTTCCAGAGCCCTGGCATCACAAAATGGATGCCACTGCCACAGACACGGGTCTGGCCTCCTGCTGCTGACTGAAACTCCGGCAGGGGAGGCCTGGACAATAGGTTTCCTGTCCAAGGGAGGTGTAACCACCTCCCCAGACAGGATGATGTGTATTGGGGCTGGGCGGGAGCACTCTCTGGTGCTTTGAAGTCCTGCACTGGGGGCACATTTGGTGTCCCTGTGCATACCCCAGTTCAAACCGGTTCAGGGGCTTCCAGCCCCAGCTCTGGCGCGAAACTGGACAAAGGGAAATGGGTGTAACCACCCTCTGCCCTGACCCTCCCATAGGTGGGTCCCCAGAGTATGTCCAACCCCCTAACTTGGTATAAGTATGGGACCCCAGTCCTTAGGACTTTAGATTACCCTGGACGAAACTCTGACACTGAATCCTGGACCTTCGACGCTCTACTTGAAGATTAGAGGACTGAAGAATCTCCCTTGGGGTCAAGGAGTGACTCCCTGCTTGGCAGGCACCTAAGAAGCAATTGTCCGGTCTGCATCGCTGAAGCTCCCGCCGGACGCCGAAGTCTTTGCATCACCAGAGGTGGATTTCCAGACTTCCCCGAGGCTGCCCTGAGTCCCCAGCAAAGCTGAGACCCGTAGCTGTCGTGGGTAACGTGGAACCGTGACCCCTGGACACCGAGAACTTTTGCAAGTGCATCCTCTTCCTGGTCTCCCACGAAGTTGTGCTTTGGGCTCCAAGTAGCCCCCGCCTCCAGCACCGACTGCACTGAAGATCACTGGCTTCCACTCCACGAGTGTCCTGTGAGCCAGCTCCAAGTGCGTCCACTTGAGGCTCCTTCGCGGTCGCTAGTCCATTGGCTAGTGGGCCCTCCCGAAGGCAACTCTTCTTCTGCTTGGGCTTTCCTGGTTGCTCCAGACGTGCCCTGACTTACCCTCGCTGGGTGAGTCCCCCAGACCTTGCTGGTTTGCATCAACGTCCTTTCTTTATTTCCACGAGACTTGCTGTTGCCAAGGCTTGTTGGGTCCAATCCGGTCGCCGACACCCCTGCAATCGACAGACATCGTGGGACAGCTCGAATCCAGCTCCTGATCGTCGTCGACGCCTCCTGGACCTCGTGGCTGAAGAGTCAAGACGACCGTCAACCTACCTGAAGCACCCGACATCGGTGGGCATCTGCTCATCGCCTTCCTGGTCACTGGCTAGTGACCAAGACTCTGTCCCCTCTGCTTTCAGGTTCTTCAGATCTTCGATCCACACTTGGATCCACCCGAACACTTTCGACTTGGTCGCCAGCAGCACTTTGTAGCAGATCGCCATTGAAAACGACGACGAAACCCGACCCCGAAAGACACCTATGCACCCGGCTTCCCTGGGTGAGGTAACTCGAGTACTCCGGTGCTCCCGTGGGTATAGACTCTAGAACGACCTAGTTCTAAAGGGGTTTGCTCCAAGTCCTCCTCTAAGTGTCCTTTTTCTTTAAAACTCCAACCGCGACATTCCCCATAGAAGTCAACGGCGGCTCGCGGCTGTGTTCTCACACTGCACGCGTCCCCCGTGGGTCCCATGTGTCACTACCTTGGGTGGTTCCTTGAGGGCCAAGCACTTCTACAGGCTCTAGGCCCTGTGTCTAGCTCAGTCGTGGTTCTTATACCACTTTATTGGTATATGGTTTGGTACGCCCCTAGGGCTCAAACGTGTATTTGTGCTATTACTGTTGATAACTGACTTGTAACTTATGTACTTCAAACTCTAGCCTCATAAAGAGATTAGAGGGGTGTGTTTAAGACTAAATACATATATTTTGAATATATACCTGGTGTGGTCCTCTTTCATTTGGTCACTCAAGAGATTATAGACTGGTAAAACAAGCTGCTTTACATTCCTTCAAGACTTAGCCTGAAGGCTGCTCTCCATAGCTACCACTAGGATAGCTTTCAATAAAGGTTGTCTTTAACCTATCTCCAATAAGGGGTTGTTTGGACTGGTGCAAGGTGCCCACTATAATTAGTGGACAGCATATACCAGGCTAACTTCTCACATCTATCAAGGCCACCAAGTGCCAGATAGGGCAGAGTCAGGTTGTGTACCTGGGCCACCTTGTAGGTGGAGGCCAGGTTCAACCACTGCAGAGCAAAGTCCAGACCATCATAGACTGGGTTGCTCCAACTACCCAGACTCAGGTGAGAGCCTTCTTAGGCCAGACTGGGTACTATACGAGATTTGTCAAGGTGTATGGATCAATTGTGACACCCCTGAATGACTTAACTTCCAAGAGAATGCCCAAAAAGGTTCAGTGGACAGCTAGCTGTCAAAAGGCATTTGATGACCTGAAGCAGGCCATGTGTACTGCTCCCATTCTACAGAGTCCTGATTACTCCAAGAAGTTCATTGTCCAAACAGATGCATCTGAATTGGGGGTAGGGGCTGTACTGTCACATTTGAATGATGAAGGTCAGGATCAGCCAGTAGCTTTTATTAGCAGAAGGCTGACCCCTAGAGAGAAACGTTGGTCAGCCATTGAGAGGGAGGCCTTTGCTGTGGTCTGGGCTCTGAAGAAGTTGAGGCCATACCTGTTTGGTACTCACTTCCTTGTTCAAACAGACCATAAGCCCTCTTATGGCTAAAACAAATGAAGGGTGAAAACCCCAAACTGCTTAGGTACTCCATTTCCCTACAGGGGATGGACTTTACAGTGGAACATAGACCTGGGAGTAACCATGCCAATGCAGATGGACTCTCTAGGTACTTCCACTTAGAACATGAAGACTCAACTGGTCAAGGTTAGTTTAATGTCCCTGCGCTTTGGGGGGCTTGTGTAGGAGAGTAGGATCTGCTTCACATGGGTACCCCCACTTTTTGCTGATGCTTCACTGTTTTTCGACTTTAGTCTGGCTGGGGCCCTGCTAATCAAAACCCCAGCCTAGCTGCTTCCTATCTAAAATGGTTTCCATGTACCTTAGGTACATCTCTGATTGGATTCTGGAGTGCCCTTATAAGTCCCTAGTATATGGTATACTATGTACCCAGGGCATAGGTACCCCAGAGGTCTACCAGGGGTGAAGCATGTATTATGCCACCCCTGGGAAGCCCTCCAAAATGACACCACAGGTCTGCTACTGCAGCCTGGGTAAAGTGGTGCATGCATCCCTTACAGTGGTATAGGCTACCTATATCACTACCATTGCACACACATATAAACCTATAAGCCACTCCTATGGCAGGCCTTAACTATCCTGAAGGCAGAGTGCTTGGTTTTTATGTGAGAGGGTGCCCCTGCATGAGCAGAGCCCCTCTGCAGCGTTCGGAGCCACTCCTCTGATGCTGTTTGTGGTGCAGCCTGACCATATACTCTTAAGTGCATTATATCCTTGCGGTAGAATGCTAACTTTGGACTGGCTGCACCAAAACATGTCGTGTTTGGTGTCAAACACCTTGGAATACTACCCCCCCCCCGCCAGTCCTGGCGGCGGGGGTAGCATTCCACCCTTCTAGAGGGAGAGACATGTACACACCGGCCTACCCGGTATTAACTTTACAGAGCCCTGGCATCACAAAATGGATGCCGCTGCCACAGACACGGGTCTGGCCTCCTGCTGCTGACCGAAACTCCGGCAGAGGAGGCCTGGACAATAGGTTTCCTGTCGAAGGGAGGTGTAACCACCTCCCCAGACAGGATAGTGTGTATTGGTGCTGGGCGGGAGCACTCTTTGGTGCTTTGAAGTCCTGCACTGGGGGCACATTTGGTGTCCCTGTGCATAGTCCAGTTCAAACCGGTTGCAGGGGCTACCTGCCCCTGCTCTGGCGGGAAACTGGACAAAGGGAATGGGTGTAACCACCCCTCTTCCCTGACCCTCCCATAGGTGGGTCCCCAGAGTATGTCCAACCCCCTAACTTGGTATAAGTATGGGACCCCAGTCCTTAGGACTTTAGATTACCCTGGACGAAACTCTGAAGCCGAATCCTGGACCTTCGACGCTCTACTTTAAGATTAGAGGACTGAAGAATCTCCCTTGGGGTCAAGGAGTGACTCCCCTGCTTGGCAGGCACCTAAGAAGCAATTGTCCGGTCTGCATCGCTGAAGCTCCCGCCGGACGCCGAAGACTTTGCAACACCAGAGGTGGATTTCCACACTTCCCCGAGGCTGCCCTGAAACCCCAGCGAATCTGAGGCACGTAGCTGTCGTGGGTAACGTGGAACCGTGACCAGTGGATACCGAGAACTTTTGCAAGTGCATCCTCTTCCTGGTCTCCCATGAAGTTGTGCTTTGGGCTCCGAGTAGCCCCCGCCTCCAGCACCGACTGCACTGAAGATCACTGGCCTCCACTCCACAAGTGTCCTGTGAGCCAGCTCCAAGTGCGTCCACTCGAGGCTCCTTCGCGGTCGCTAGTCCGTTGGCTAGTGGGCCCTCCCGAAGGCAACTCTTCTCCTGCTTGGGCTTTCCTGGTTGCTCCAGACGTGCCCTGACTTACTCTCGCTGGGTGAGTCCCCCAGACCTTGCTGGTCTGCATCAAAGTCCTTTCTCTGTTTCCACGTGACTTGCCGTTGCCAAGGCTTGTTGGGTCCAATCCGGTCCCCGACACTGCAGTAATCGACAGACGTCGTGGCACAGCTCGAATCCAGCTCCTGGTCGTCGTCGACGCCTCCTGGACCTCGTGGCTGAAGAGTCAAGACGACCGTCAACCTACCTGAAGCACCCGACATCAGTGGGCATCTGCTCATCGCCTTCCTGTTCACTGGCTAGTGACCCAGACTCTGTCCCCTCTGCTTTTAGGTCCTTCAGATCTTCGATCCACCCTTGGATCCACCCGGACACTTTCGACTTGGTCGCCAGCAGCCTGCTGCAGCAGATCGCCATTGAAAACGACGAAGAAACCGGACACCAAAAGACACCTATGCACCCGGCTTCCCTGGGTGAGGTAACTCGAGTACTCCGGTGCTCCCGTGGGTATTGACTCTAGAACGACCTAGTTCTAAAGGGATTTGCTCCAAGTTCTCTTCTAAGTGTCCTTTCCTTTTAAAAACCTAACCGCGACTTTCCCCATAGAAGTTAACGGTGATTCGCGGCTGTGTTCCCACACTGCACGCGTCCCCCGTGTGTCCCCTTTGTCACTTCCTTGGGTGGTTCCTTGTGGTCCAAGCACTTCTACAGGCTCTAGGCCTTGTGTCTAGCTCAGTCGTGGTTCTTATACCACTTTATTGGTATATGGTTTGGTACGCCCCTAGGGCTCAAACGTGTATTTGTGCTATTACTGTTGATATTTGACTTGTAAAGTATGTACTTCGAACACTAGCCTCAAAAAGAGACTAGAGGGGTGTGTTTAAGACTAAATACATATATTTTATATATATACCTGGTGTGGTCCTCTTTTATTTGGTCACTCAAGAGATTATAGACTGGTAAAACAAGCTGCTTTACATTTCTTCAAGACTTAGCCTGAAGGCTGCTCTCCATAGCTACCACTAGGATAGCTTTCAATAAAGTTGTCTTTAACCTATCGCCAATAAGGGGTTGTTTGGACTGGTGCAAGGTGCCCACTATAATTAGTGGACAGCATATACCAGGCCAACTTCTCACAGCACCCACCCAGCCCCAATACACTAAAGCCTGTCTGGGAGGTGGTTACACCTCCCTGTGACAGGAAACCTATTGTCCAGGCCTCCCCTGCTGGAGTTTCGGTCAGCAGCAGGAGGCCAGACTCGTGTCTGTGGCTGCAGCATCCATTTTGTGATGCCAGGGCTCTTTAAGGTTTCTGCCGGGTATACCGGTGGGGACATGTCTCTCCCTCTAGAAGGGTGGAATTTTACCCCCGCCGCCAGGACTGGCGGGGGGGTAGGATTCCAAGGTGTTTGACACCAAACACGACATGTTCTGTGCAGCCAGTCCAAAGTTAGCATTTTAGCGCGAGGTTATAATGCACTTAAGAGTATATGGTCAGGCTGCACCACAGACAACCCCGGATAGGAGATTCCGAGGGCTGCAGAGGGGCTCTGCTCATGCATGGGCACCCTCTCACATATAACCAAGCACCCTGCCTTCAGGATTGATAAGGCCTGCCATAGGGGTGACTGATAGGTTTCTATGTGCAGTAATAGGTGAGATATAGTGAACCTATATCTCTGTAAGGGGTGCATGCACCACCTCACTCAGGCTGCAGTAGCAGTCCTGGGGTGTCATTTTGGATGGCCTTCCAGGCGTGGCACAATACATGCTTCAGCCCCTGGTAGGCCTCTGGGGTACCTATGCCCTGGCAACATAGTATACCATATACTAGGGACTTATAAGGGCACTCCAGAATCCAATCTCGGATGTACCTAAAGTACATGGAATCAATTTTGAGAGGAAGCAGCTAGGCTGGGGTCCTGGATAGCAGGGCCCCAGCCAGACTAAAGTTGAGAAACAGTGTAACATCAGAAAAAAGTGGGGGTAACCATAAGAGGCAGATCCTACTCTCCTACAGTAAACAAGTGACCATGGATAACGGGAGGGAGGGAGGGCGGGGGTAAACAAGTGACAACGGGAAGGAGTGTGGGGGTAAACAAGTGGCAATGGACAATAGGACGGAGGGGGTGATTGGGGGTAAACAAGTGACCATGGATAACGGGAGGGAGGGCAGGGGTAAACAAGTGACAACGGGAGGGAGGGTGGGGGTAAACAAGTGGCAATGGACAGTGGGAGGGTGGGGGAGATTGGGGGTAAACAAGTGACCAGGGTTAACGGGAGGGAGGGAGGGCGGGGGTAAACAAGTGACAACGGGAGGGAGGGTGGGGGATTTCAAGTGGCAATGGACAGTGGGAGGGAGGGGGAGATTGGGGGTATACAAGTGACCACGGATAACGGGAGGGAGGGAGGGCGGGGGTAAACAAGTGACAACGGGAGGGAGGGTGGGGGTAAACAAGTGGCAATGGACAGTGGGAGGGAGGGGGAGATCAGGGGTAAAGAAGTGACCAGGGATAACGGGAGGGAGGGAGGGCGGGGGTAAACAAGTGACAATGGGAGGGAGGGGGGGTAAACAAGTGGCAATGGACAGTGGTATGGAGGGGGAGATTGGGGTTAAACAAGTGACCACGGATAACGGGAGGGAGGGAGGGCGGGCGTAAACAAGTGACAACGGGATGGCGGATGGGGGTAAACAGGTGGCAATGGACAGTGGGAGGGAGGGGGAGATCGGGGGTAAAGAAGCGACCAGGGATAAAGGGAGGGAGGGAGGGTGGGGGTAAACAAGTGACAACGGGAGGGAGGGTGGGGGTAAACAAGTGGCAATGGACAGTGGGAGGGAGGGGGAGATTGGGGGTAAAGAAGTGACCACGGAAAACGGGAGGGAGGGCGGGGGTAAACAAGTGACAACGGGAGGGAGGGTGGGGGTAAACAAGTGGCAATGGACAGTGGGAGGGAGGGGGAGATCGGGGGTAAACAAGTGACCACGGATAACAGGAGGGAAGGAGGTCGGGAGTAAACAAGTGACCACGGGAGGGAGTGTGTGAGGTGGGGGTAAACAAGTGACCACAGATAACGGGAGGGAGGGAGGGCGTGGGTAAACAGGTGACAACGGGAGGGAGGGTGGGGTAAACAAGTGGCAATGGAAAGTGGGAGGGAGGGGGAGATCGGGGGTAAGCAAGTGACCACGGATAATGGGAGGGAGGGGGGGTAAACAAGTGACAACGGGAGGGAGCAGCAACCGCTGACTTCTCCTAATACTTTGATACTGCCAGTACGCACACATCTTCTGATGATGCCCCTCTTGCTTGGTACGCAGCACACCCTGCCATTGAGTATGGCATTATTTTGTAAAGCGCCAGCTGGGCCGGTAGGTATACTGACACTTCAGGGCGCTTAATAAACGTACACATGGCTAAATCAAGTGTAGAGAAAGTGATATTCTATCTTTGTTGGTTAGATAATGCACACGACCTGCAGCAGAAGTTAAAACCACAAACAAATCTCACATAAGGCGACGTTATACCCAATGCGCTCCTAATGGGACCCAAAGACACTGAACTCCCGCCCCTCTCTTCCGGTCTCACTGATACTCTGTCACCGTGGCCCAGCCAAAACCAATACGGCCAGCGCACTACAACCGCAACCTGCACCCAGCCCTCCCTATCGAATATACGATAAGGCTTTTGGGGTTGACAGAGCGTTGCAGCTGACTCCGCCACCTTTCCATGTCAATGGTTTCAGGAGTCCTGAAACTACTGACATGAGGGAGGGCGGGGGTAAACAAGTGACAACGGGAGGGAGTGTGGGGGTAAACAAGTGGCAAGGAGGGAGGGGGAGATCAGGGGTAAAGAAGTGACCAGGGATAACGGGAGGGAGGGAGGGCGGGGGTAAACAAGTGACAACGGGAGGGAGGGTGGGGGTAAACAATTGGCAATGGACAGTGGGAGGGAGGGGGAGATCGGGGTAAAGAAGTGACCAGGGATAACGGGAGGGAGGGAGGGCGGCGGTAAACAAGTGACAACGGGAGGGAGGGTGGGGGTAAACAAGTGGCAATGGACAGTGGGAGGGAGGGGGAGATTGGGGGTAAACAAGTGACCAGGGATAACGGGAGGGAGGGAGGGCGGGGGTAAACAAGTGACAACGGGATGGAGGGTGGGGGTAAACAAGTGGCAATGGACAGTGGGAGGGAGGAGGAGATCAGGGGTAAAGAAGTGATCAGGGATAACGGGAGGGAGGGCAGGGGTAAACAAGTAACAACGGGAGGGAGGGTGGGGGTAAACAAGTGGCAATGGACAGTAGGAGGGAGGGGGAGATTGGGGTTAAACAAGTGACCACAGATAATGGGAGGGAGGGAGGGCGGGGGTAAACAAGTGACAACGGGAGGGAGGGTGGGGGTAAACAAGTGGCAATGGACAGTGGGAGGGTGGGGGAGATCGGGGGTAAAGAAGTGACCAGGGACAACGGGAGGGAGGGAGGGCGGGGGTAAACAAGTGACAACGGGAGGGAGGGTGGGGGTAAACAAGTGGCAATGGACAGTGGGAGGGAGGGGGAAATCAGGGGTAAAGAAGTGACCAGGGATAACGGGAGGGAGGGAGGGCGGGGGTAAACAAGTGACAACGGGAGGGAGGGTGGGGGTAAACAAGTGGCAATGGACAGTGGGAGGGAGGGGGAGATTGGGGCTAAACAAGTGACCATGGATAACGGGTGGGAGGGAGGGCGGGGGTAAACAAGTGACAACGGGAGGGAGGGTGGGGGTAAACAAGTGGCAATGGACAGTGGGAGTGAGGGGAGATCGGGGTAAAGAAGTGACCAGGGATAACGGGAGGGAGGGCGGGGGTAAACAAGTGACAACGGGAGGGAGGGTGGGGGTAAACAAGTGGCGATGGACAATGGGAGGGAGGGGGAGATTGGGGTTAAACAAGTGACCACGGATAACGGGAGGGAGGGAAGGAGGGCGGGGATAAACAAGTGACAACGGGAGGGAGCAGCAACTGCGGACTTCTCCTAATACTTTGATACTGCCAGTACGCACACATCTTCTGATTATGCCCCTCTTGCTTGGCACGCAGCACACCCTGCCATTGAGTATGGCATTATTTTGTAAAGCGCCAGCTGGGCCGGTAGGTATACTGACACTTCAGGGCGCTTAATAAATGTACACATGGCTAAATCAAGTGTAGAGAAAGTGATATTCTATCTTTGTTGGTTAGATAATGCACACGACCTGCAGCAGAAGTTAAAACCACAAACAAATCGACGTTATACCCAATGCGCTCCTAATGGGACCCTCAACTCCCGCCCCCTCTCTTCCGGTCTCAGTGATACTCTGTCACCGTGGCCCATCCAAAACCAACACGGCCAGCGCACTACAACCGCGACTTGCACCCAGCCCTCCCTATCGAATATACGATAAGGCTTTTGGGCTTGACAGCTGACTCCGCCACCTTTCCATGTCAATGGTTTCAGGAGTCCTGAAACCACTGACATGGAAAGGCGACGTAGAGATACCAGGGCCTGCGGCGTACCTATTATTAGAGCCAGCAAAGAAAGCCCGCCCACTCATGAAGGTAGAGGTGCCAGGCAAAGCCGTCAGGCTGCAGTGCCCGCCCACTCACGTAAAAAAGAAGCCCTGGGGAGGTGGCGGTCCCCAGGGCTGCGGGGGCCCCGTGGGCCCCCGCTATATTAATAAATTGCCCCCGGGACTTGGCCCACCCGGGGGCTTTGAAAACGAAGCGCGGGAGACCGCGCTTCGTTTTTTAAAAATTTTCAGACGTATTCACGCACCAGCGCGACCCCGCCCGATTATTTAAAAAAAATGCTTTTTTTAGGCCTGTGGGACCCCCTGAGCAGGCCCGGGGGGTCAGGGTGTTTTTACCCTGCCCCCTTTTCTTGTTTTTTTAATCTTTCTCTCACCTTTTCTTTCCCTCTCGGTCCGAGCACAAGATGGCTGCCAACACTTCCTGGTTTGAAGTGTTGGCAGCCAATTAGAGCCAAGCTCGTGCTCGGGGGTTAGGCTCCGCCCAGATATCGAAACTTTTATTTTTTAATTTCTCAGGAACTACTGAATGGATTTACACCATTTAACAAAAAGGACTCTTTCTGAACCAAGGGCTACCTTTTTGCCAAATTTGGTGTAATTCCGTTCAGCAGTTCGGGCTGTAGCTTTGTCTAAAGTTTCCTATGGAAAATTACATGGGGAAAATGTGTTTTGGGACCCCCCTTTTTTCTCGTCCCCCGCTTAACGAATCACCCCAAAACTTTCAAGACAGGAGCTGACCGGAGCTGATCACTAGTTTTGAAAATTTTGCGAAGATTCGTCAACCGGCGCCAAAGTTATTGGGAAAACAAAAACGCTTTTCCTATGGAAACTAGGTCCTAACTATAACTACCTACTGGCGACCGCCAGTAGGTAAAATATATATGTATATATATATATATATATATCAAATCAAAGTCCCAATCCCTCCTATTGCTCCGAGAGGGAATAAGCACAGGTACCGACCTCTGGCACCTTCCAAAAAAGAATCCGGATCACCACGGGTTCTGCTGATGAATATTTTATTTGTATTCCAGCATGTTATGACAGACAAGTGTCCGCCCCATATATATATATATTTCTCCTCAGCAACTATCCAATCATACAGGTCAGTCCAGCCGCACTTTCCCTCATAATTGAAAAACACGACAGCGTGGCCACAGGTGCTAGGTGATTTGTATTCTTGCATAACAAAAAATATCTCAGCAACACCCCACAATGGAAAGCCTATATATATATCATGTGATCAAGGCACTTGTTGTGCCGAAACGCGTTATGCTGCTAGTGATGTTTGTGAGCTCAATGGAATAAAAAACTGCACTTCACCTGAGGTCCGTGCTCCGTCGTTTTTCTGTGGTGAAAGAGTTGGAGTTACTGGGATATATATATATATATATATATATATATATATATATATATATATATATATATATATATATATATATATATATATATATATATATATACAGCTGGCTGGTGTGTGTTTTTTCCCATTGGTGGCAGCTTCAGGGATTCACTGTCCCACAATCCAGGAGCCCCATGGAGGAGGAGGTGCTGCTGCCTGCACTTTCCTGCCGCAGCGCTATAAAGCTCTATTGCATCACCCACGGCACAGGATGCGCCCGGGCCACGGCTGAGCCCGTCATCACATTAAAGGCTGGGCTGGGCCACTCCACTTAAATTTGCACCAACGCAGGTACTGTTTGTACTTTTCACTTTTCCATTTTCCCCTTGCAATCATCTGTACCTGCCACCTGGAACACCATGGGGAAATGGAAAGAGCAGGAGAGTGGTCCTAAGGCCCCTCTTGGCTCCTCCCTTGACTAGCTCCTGCAGAGAGCAGTGGGGGTAATCAGCAAGGAAACTGCGTTGGCTGAATGCAGACTCTCACTCTGGCCCCCCCCGATCTCGCTCCCCCCTTGTGCATGCAGGACTTCACCAGCATTACTGGTTATGATACCCCTGGTCACTCCAGCATCTAATACTAACTTGAGCATGGAGGTTTGCCCAATTGTTTGTGTGACCTCAGCCCCATCAAATAAGCCAGAAGGGGCCCAAGTGCAGACGTAACATCCTACACCGCACCTCTTGTGCTCTGAGGCCTCTAAGGGAGTAGCAGGCAAAAGGAAGAGATTAGTCATTAACAGTAAATCAAAGAGGCTGTGTGCTCCAGTAGAAACAGCGGAGAGTGCACTTGAAGCTGGGGAAATAGCCAAGATGCATGAGTGGTTACAGGACCTGTGTGATAAACTTATCTCAGCTGTGATGGACAAGCTAGAACCCATGTATCAGCTCTTGGGAATTATAGAATCTGAGTTTTAGAAACTCAATGGCTTAATAACAACCAAGCATCTGGTGACTGACCGTGTGCCATGCCCCCTGCAAGGTCACTAACCTCCAGCATTTTTCTACTAGGAGAATCTCGGTGAGACAATCGGAGCCCACAGTTGGAGTACCTGCTAGTAAAAGCAGCCTGTCTACCTGCGAACCAGAAGGAGCGGATTGTCGCAACTTGGGGTTAACTGAAGGGGCAGAGAGGGGTGGGAGGAGCACTGTACTCAAGCAAGGGCCATTCACCCGGGCATAAACCTACATAGTTGAACTTGCCACCCAATGCTTGGCCGTATGCTATCATACTGTCCAATGTGCCTTGCTTAGAAAATGTCTCTGAGGAGTCTTTTCTCCAACTAAAAAAATAAGACTCTTCACTGACTCTGTACTCATGCTGGGTTGTCCTATTCGGATGCTTGACACATACTGATGGCCAGGCGGTTGGACTGGGTAGGGCCTCTGCCTAAGTTTTTTTCGGGTGGTTGCATTGTTGTGATTTTTAAGCACCCAATCATTGTCCACAACCTCCTTAACAATTGTATGCACCCAAAAGCGCTAGAATCTAACATCTCCCTTTCACCCCTGGGCGACTTCTACTGCCACCTGAGGGACAGACGCTGGTTTGCTCTTCAGACCCCATCAGCAGGTCAGCAAAGTTCTATATGGGGAGCAAGTGTTAGCCATCACGATCCCCTTGCCCCAACACAAATTCTTTCTCCACTTACTCAGGTTGATTGACTCTACAGTGATCAGACGGTTCACAGTAGTAGTGAGATACCTTGCCTAGACAGTCTCACCCATAGTCCTACCCCAGGCACAAATGGCTGTGAGCTTCTAGATCATGAGTTAGGATTCATTGCCAGTGACTCCGGCCCTCTGGTTAACTTATGCATAGATAATACATCCTTGCCTCCCAGCACACTTGAGTGCCCTCATACAGATGCCATAAATACCCCCTCTCTGCAACTCACCTCTCCACCCCCGCAAACGACCATACTGAGTTGGAATATTTTAGGTATTAGGGGCAAACTATGTGATCCTAGCTGGGGCATTTACATCAATGGCTTCGACTTTTGTTTATTCCAGGAGACATGGGCAATAGACCAAGTGAATGTGGCGGGTACAAAACCTATAGTATTCCATCTATTAAATCTAGCTCTGGACGCCCCTCTAGTGGCCTACTAGCTGTGGTCCGGTCTACTCTATCCTGCTGTGTCACGACTCTCCAAGTGGGCTCCCCTGATGTCCAAGGGTTAATTTTTCCTGCCCAAATTCCCAGCCTCTCTTGATATTTAACATATATAACAGGAGTTGCAGCCACAAGCAGGAATTAAAAACCCTACAATTAATGGATAAAGTACTAATTGACTAGCACCCACTTTGCTTTTGTGGCAGGGGATCTCAACCTCTCATTTGAACCGAGTGCATTGGCCTGTGATTTGTAAAATATTAAGGACTCTTGCTCGTCCTATTAGAAGGAATCTCTCTAGAGCAGCACTTCAGGTTGTGGAACCCACCTTGATGCATGGAATTCGGGCCTGGAATGGGTGATCCTCCTCTGCTAAAACACTCATACCAACATTCAGACGAGGGCTGTACTATAGTACAATTGATTATATCTTTCTGGATGTAAGACTATGGAGCAAACTAGAAGACATGGTAGTGGTTAAACGTGAGGAGAGTTACCATAATCCCCTGTCACTTAAATTGAAAGAATCAATGATCATCCTGCGTCCGGTGGACGCAGAATGTGCCCAGACCCAGCTTGCAGCCACAAATAACAGGAGGAATGTCAAATGGGAAACAGAGGGCACTTCGCTGAGGGAGTCAAGGCCCTATACTCAATCCTTGCTACCCATATGGATAGCATCTATACAAACTGGCGGAACAATGATTTAATCTTAGCTGAGCACAATATGATATTCTCCAAACTAAGGGACCTGTTTACCAAGGAAACTCAGCGGCGCCTAAAACCAGTGGCACCAAGCGGGTGATTCAACGGCTCCTGTAAAAAGGCAAAGGCTAACCAGTTAAAAGTTATAAAAGAGTGGGCCACCAAGTCATCGGGGAAAGTAGTGCTATTTACCAGGCTACTCTAAGGGAAGTCAAAGCAATTTGGGAAGATGGTATTTGGTCTGATCTCTTGGTTGCCACTACAGCCAACGGCCAGAAGAAATTCTGGTCTCTGGTTAGCATGGGTGATGAGAGACCAGGTAAACCTTCAGAAACATCAATCCTGCCCTGTGAATGAGTTGCCACCTTGGGAGATTGTATTCTTCATCTAGCGCCACTGAGGCGGCCCTTGTATCTGGGGGCCACTCCTGTTTGACAGATTAAATTTTTCCCCCAGTAGTTTTCTCTCTCAAGGAAATGGAGTATGCTGTGGCCTTGTTTAAACTTGGTAAAACGCTGGGCCTTGACAAGATTCCCGCAGATGTTTTTAAGTCGGATATTGTGGCTTGGGCACCGTATATCTATGTGGTATCAAACAACATCTCAATGGAAGGGGCAATTCAAATGTCATGGAGGTGGGCAGAGATAGTAACAATCTTTAAAAAGGGGGATCCCTTCCAACTATTGGCCAATTAGTTTAATAGCTAATCTGCAAAAGATTTTCTGCAGCAGGTTCTTGAGCGGTTGTTAGATTAGTTTGAGGAAAACCACATCCTCTCAGGCTTGCAAGCAGGATTCAGGAACAGGACTAGTGCCGTCGATCAGGTTTACCACTTTATCCTTGTAAAATGGAAGACGGTGGACCTGACCAAGGGTGACCTATTTGTGGCATTTATCAATCTCTGCACCGCATATCATCTGGTGCCCAGAAGGAAGTTGTGGGAGATGCTGCCCGGGACGGATATTCCTCCAAACCCTTTGCACCTAATTCATCTACTCCACAAGGGGAATTACGCCAAAGTTAGGTGTGGTACAAATGGAGAATTAACTGAGTCTTTCCCGGTAGACCAAGGTGTGCACCAAGGCTGCATTGTTGCCCCAATCCTCTTTCTTTTATATATAAATAACTGTGTTTCCTACCTATTGAATTGTGTGAACGATTGCCCTTCCCTGACTGGGGAAAAATCCCAGTGCTCCCTTTCGCGGGCAAAAAAGGAGGGGCCTGCAAAACCTGATTGATCAGTTCTGTGGAAATTTTGATCTTGAAGTCAGCACATCTAAAACCAATTACAAGACCTACTCCAAGAGAGGTTGGGTGAGAAGGGTCATTAAGGAGGGATCAGAAACATTGGAAAGAGTTCGGGAGTTTGACTACCTGGGTATCAAGCTAGCTGAAACTGGATCCTGGGACCCCCAGATCCTAAAGAGCACTATAGTAGTTAAGCATAGGGCTGGGGCCAAACATAAATGTGTCTAAAAAGCCAATTGGACCCCTGTACTTCCAGCAGTCGAAATCTACAAGGCACAAACTAGGGGGCAGCACTTTATGGTGCCGAGCTATGGGGCCACTGTAATACCAGCTCGCTGAACGGAATTACACCAAATTTGGCAAAAAGGTAGCCTTTGTTGCAGAAAGAGACCTTTTTTTAAATGGAGTAAATCCGTTCAGTAGTTCCTGAGAAATTCAAAAAATAGAGGTCGGAAAATCAATTTCCCGTAGGAAACTTTAGACACGGTTACAGCTGAAACTGCTGAACGGAATTACACCAAATTTGGCAAAAAGGTAGCCCTTGGTTCAGAAAGAGACCTTTTTTTTAAATGGTGTAAATCCGTTCAGTAGTTGCTGAGAAAAATAAAAGTTTCGATATATAGAGGCGCGGTGGATCCGCGCACCCTCCCGACCACGAGCTTTATTCTAATTGGCTGTCAACACTCCAAACCAGGAAGTGTTGGCAACCATCTTGTGCCTCGGTAACCGAGGCACAAGAAAACAGGGAAAGAAAGGTGAAAAAGAAAAGGGGCAGGGTAGAAACACCCTGACCCCTAGGCCTGCTCAGTGGGTCCCACAAGGACCCCAGGGCCCCAAAAGCATTTTTTAAAAAGAAATCGGCGAGATTCGCGCGACCCAGCACGAATTTCGGCCGAAATTTTAAAAACGAGCGCGGGCTCCAGCGCTCGTTGTATTTAGCCTTCGGGTGGGCCAAGTCCCGGGGGCATTCAATAATGTAATTGCGGGGCCCAGGGACGCCCCCGCAGCCCCGGGGACCGCCACCCCCCCGGGCTTTCCATAAACATTTGCGGGGGGCCCACGGCCCCCCGCAGCCCCGGGGGCCGCCACCCCTGGGACTTCTTATTTTTAATGTGTGGGGGGCCTCCAAGGCCCCCCAAGCCCCGGGGACCGCCACCCCTCGGGGCTTTTATTAATTATAATCGTGGGGGCACACAGCCCCTCCACACACCCCGGGAACCGCCACCTCCCCGGGGCACTAAAATTCAAATGCGGGGGTCCGTTACGGACCCCCGAGCCCCGGGGACCACCACCTCCCCGGGGCTGTGCAATAGGTGGGAGGGGGCCGTGCAGCCCCTCCTGGAGCCCGTGATGGCCCTGGGGACCGCCACCCCCAGGGCCGGCTCCTCGCAGTGTCCCGGGGTGCCCACCCCCGGGACACTGCTGTTTGCAATGACAGTCTGGGAGCCTCGCGGCTCCCGCCCTGTCATTGCAAACCGCTTTGCTTCATTAAAGCGAGAGCAGGGAAACCTGCTCTCACTTCAATGAAGCAAAGCAGATTGCTTTTCCACACGGGGAGCTGCATGTCAGCAGCTCCCCATGTGGAAAAGCAATGCCAGCTCCCGCAGGTCGCGGAGAGCCGGCGGGACCGCGGGGGCATTGGGGCTCCCGATAGGGTCCCCAATGGAGAGGGCCAGCCCCGGGGGATGGGGTCCCCGGGGCTAGAAGTGGCCCGGGAGGGGGGCCCACGCGGCGCGTTTGCACACTTGTCACATCAGGCCCCACCCGCTCCCTTCACCACTGTGCAAACAGGCCCTCTGGCGCTTTGTAAGTTGGGGGATTAAGTCCCCTTGAATCCTGAGGGTCCCTTGGGTCCAACTAGCCCACTAGGTACCTCCAGTAAGCGCCAGAGAGCTGCGTTGCAGAGAGGTATAAAAAGGGGAGTGGCCTTGGACCACCTCTCTACAACGCAGCTCTGTGGCGCTTACTGGAGGTACCTGGTGGGCTAGTTGGCCCCAGGGACCCTCAGGATTCAAGGGGAATTAATCCCCCAACTTAAAACCCACCAGGGGGCGCGTTTGCACAGTGGTGAAGGGAGGGGGCGGTTCTGATGTGACATGTGTGTACTTATCCAATCACTCCGCCAAAACCCAAGCACTTATAAACTCTCCTTGCAGTATTCTAATCATCCAGTTAGTACCCATGCACTCATGCACTCATGCAATGACCCATGCACTAACTCATGCACTACTACAATACTCTGAGCACTACTGATGCAGTCCAGCCATCGCCCTGTCACTACCCATGCACTCCTCCTATCACACAGCGAGCACCATGTACTTATCCAATCACTCCGCCAAAACCCAAGCACTTATAAATTCACCATGCACTCTCCTTGCATTACTCTAATCATCCAGTCACTACCCATGTACTCATGCAATGACCCAGGCACTAACACATGCACTGCTACAATCCCCTGAGCACTACTGATGCAGCCCAGCCATCTCTTTGTCAGTACCCATGCACTCCTCCAATCACCCAGCCAGCACCATGTACTTATCCAATCACTCCGCCAAAACCCAAGCACGTATAGATTCACCATGCACTCTCCTTGCAGTACTCTAATCATCCAGTCAGTACCCATGCACTCATGCAATGACCCATGCACTAACTCATGCACTGCTACAATACTCTGAGCACTACTGATGCAGTCCAGCCATCGCCCTGTCACTACCCATGCACTCCTCCGATCACCCAGCGAGCACCATGTGCTTATCCAATCACTCCGCCAAAACCCAAGCACTTATAAATTCACCATGCACTCTCCTTGCATTACTCTAATCATCCAGTCAGTACCCATGCACTCATGCAATGACCCATTCACTAACTCATGCACTGCTACAATACCCTGAGCACTACTGATGCAGTCCAGCCATCGCCCTGTCACTACCCATGCACTCCTCCAATCACCCAGCGAGCACCATGTACTTATCCAAACACTCCGCCAAAACACAAGCACTTATAAATTCACCATGCACTCTCCTTGCAGTACTCTAATCATCCAGTCACTACCCATGTACTCATGCAATGACGCAGTCACTAACACATGCACTTCTACAATCCCCTGAGGACTACTGATGCAGTCCAGCCATCTCCTTGTCACTACCCATGCA
This sequence comes from Calotriton arnoldi, assembly GCA_963921515.1. Lineage (NCBI taxonomy): Eukaryota > Metazoa > Chordata > Amphibia > Caudata > Salamandridae > Calotriton > Calotriton arnoldi. The sequence goes on along the minus strand of CAWUFW010021509.1, from coordinate 79,200 downwards.
CTCCTCCAATCACCCAACCAGTTCTATGTCCTTATCCAATCACTGCGCCAAAACACAAGCGTTTATAATTTCACCATCCACTCTTCTTGCAGCACTCTAATCATCCAGTCAGTACCCATGTATTCATCCAATGACCCAGGCACTAACTCATGGCAAATACAGAGGAGGTCATGCTAATCACAGGGGTACCCCAACGCATAGTGTTCCCTAGTGTATGTAGGTGTTTTCACTGTATTCTAAGTGTCTTTTAGCATAGCACTGGCTCTAGGGCTGGTTAGTCAGAGTCAGTTACCACCAGTACCCGTCAGCAAAAAGTTGGGGGCACAGGAGGACTTTCTGCTCCTCTGTTGGTTTTTTCTGCACATCTCTTGCTTCTTCTTGCATTTTTCTTCGTCTTTCTGGATTTCTGTTGCCTCTTTCTGCATGTCTTGCTTCTTTGTGCGCTTTTCTTCCTCTTTCTTCACGTCCTACCTTTGTAGGCATAGTTAGAAATTAGCATTTAAAAACCTTTGAAATTCACTGAAAAAACCATAGGTTTCAGGGACCTTATAGTTATAAATTAGCATTTAAAAAACCTTTGAAATTCACTGAAAAAACCATAGGTTTCAGGGACGTTATAGTTAGAAATTAGCATTTGAAAAACCTTTGAAATTCACTGAAAAAACCATAGGTTTCAGGGACCTTATAGTTCTAAATTAGCATTTAAAAAACCTTTGAAATTCACTGAAAAAACCATAGGTTTCAGGGACGTTATAGTTAGAAATTAGCATTTAAAAACCTTAGAAATTCACTGAAAAAACCACAGGTTTCAGGGAGGTTATAGTTAGTTGGACATTTCACTCGTACAAAACCAGACAAATTCCCCCGTTATAGTTAGTTCAGCTAACTATAACTCGCGCCCCGCAATGCACTGCTGATGCCGTCACATATTACATCATTCATGACATGGTCAGTGACATCACTGATGACATCACTGATGACATCTCAAATGACATCACTGATGACATCACTGATGACATCATCCACGTTAAAATCTGATGCACCTCCTCACACTCTAATATAACCTTTGATACACCCACTGTAAAATACAGACTACCATTTTCGAAACCATCGACACACCAATACCAGTTACTACATGCGCACTCACTGATTCCTAGGTCTACACACACATCCACTCATTCACCCATACAATCACTCATACATGCAGTCACTCATCAATACAACACTATCATATGCACCCATACACCTATACAGGCACTCACACACCGCCACTCATCCATGGAGTTACTCACACACCTAGTCAGTCATGCAAATAATCAATCACACTCCCATTTACTCACCTATACAGATACTAACGCATACTTACTCTCTTATATAATCACTGATACAAGTACACACTCATCCATACAGCCACTCTCACAATCACTGACTCTCACGTATAGTCATTTATACGCCAACTCTCACATACACTGCCTTTTCCCTATGTAGTTACTTGGACATGTACCACTGAGACATCCATTCACTCACCAACACACCCATACACACACTCACCCGCCCATACAGCTGTTTCCACATGCACTCTTGAACCCATACACCCAGTGAATCAACCACTCACACATCTATGCACAGAGTCACACACTTCCCACCCACCCACACACACACACTCAGTCTCCCATACAAATTCTCAAGCAACCAATCAATAACCGATATACACACTCATGTAGCTACTCACCAACCCATGCATTCAGTAAGACACATTTAATCACTCACTAATACAGACACGCACCTACTAAATCATCCATCCAGACACTTATACACCCACTCATTCTTCAATACACCTTGGCATATATATAAAACATATTTAAACTTTACAGAAACACACAGTCACTGGATGATGTCAGCAGTGATGTCATCAGTGATGTCATCAGTGATGTCACTGACCATGTCATGAATGATGTAATATGTGACGTCATCAGCAGTGCATTGCGGGGGTGCGAGTTATAGTTAGCTGAACTAACTATAACGGGGGAATTTGTCTGGTTTTGTACGAGTGAAATTTCCAACTAACTATAACCTCCCTGAAACCTGTGTTTTTTTCAGTGAATTTCTAAGGTTTTTTAAATGCTAATTTCTAACTATAACGTCCCTGAAACCTATGGTTTTTTCAGTGAATTTCAAAGGTTTTTTAAATGCTAATTTCTAACTATAACGTCCCTGAAACCTATGGTTTTTTCAGTGAATATATTATATATATATGTATATATTATATATATATATATTCACTGAAAAAAACGAAGGTTACAGGGACGTTATAGTTAGGGTCAGATTTCACTCGTACAAAACCAGAGAAATTCAGCAGATATAGTTAGCTGAGCTAACTATAACTTGCGCCGCTGCAATGCACTGCTTATGACCTGACACATTACACCACTCATGACATGGTCAGTGACATCACTGATTTACACCATTTATCAAAAAGGTCACTTTCTGGACCAAGCGCTACCTTTTTGCCAAATTTGGTGTAATTCCGTTCAGCAGTTTTGGCTATAGCCGTGTCTAAAGTTTCTTACGGAAATTAACATGGAGAAAAAGCGTTTTGGGACCACCCTTTTTCTCGGCCCCCGCTTGACGGATCACCCCGAAATTTTCAAGACTGCAGTTGAAGTGACTGGCGTATTAGTTTTTAAAATTTCGCGTGGATTCGTCAAACAACGCCAAAGTTATTGGCAAATGAAAAAACCCTCTTCCTATGGAAACCACATCCTAACTATAACTACTTACTGGCGACCGCCAGTCGCCAGTAGGGAATTATTATAGGACCTAGTTTCCATAGGAAAAGCTCTTTTTTTGCCCATAACTTTGGCGCCTATTGACAAATCCTCATGCAAGTTTCAAAACTAGTTTTCCACTCACTTCAGCTGCTGTGTTGAAAGTTTCGGGGTGATTCGTCAAGCGGGGCCGAGAAAAAGGGGGGGTCCCAAAACGCGTTTTCCCCATGCAATTTCCCATAGGGATTTTGAACATAACTACAGCCCAAACCACTGGACCGAATTACACCAAGTTGGGCAGAAAGCTAGCTCTTGGTCCAGAAAGCATGCTTTTCGTGATTTGGTGTAAATCTGTTCATTAGTTTTAGAGTTATTAACTAAAGAACCAATTTGTATATCTAGAGACACAGATCCTCTACGGATCCAACAGTCCCCATGCTGATATCGATTGGCCGCCAACACTTCAATAAGGAAGTGTTGGCAGCCATTTTGGGACTCAGACTCAGCCGAGTCCCTAAATTAAAGTAAAAAAAAAAAGAAAAGGGGGCAGGGTAGGAATACCCTGACCTCCTAGCCCTGGTGCGGGGGTACATATGGGACCCTGCCTGAGGCCAAAATCATTTTCTTTTTAAAAATGTTACTGCTAATCAGAGGTAAAAACATTAGGAAAAAACTAGCGTGGACACACATGCTTGTTGTTAATAATGCATCCCAGGTGGGCCAGGTCCTGGGGGAATAATTTGCATCTCACGCACTGTTGCGGGGGGTTCGCAGCCATCAAGAGTGGAAGCTGTAGAGCAGAGCTGGAGTGATGTGCAGCATGGAAAGGTGAGTGCTGGACAGGGAGCCATCTTCTTCCCTGACTCTGTTTACATTTATGCTCACTCGCCATTCTGTGCTTTTATTTTGGACTCTGTGACAATCAAGAGATATCTGGTGACCAAAATTCTGGCTGGGTTTCTCTAGGATACCTGGTTTATAATCCCAGCTCCCCCACCAGCCACATTGTGTAATCCTGAGTGCATGTTTTCATACCTTCTTTCCTTTATTTACAAACATAATGGGCGTTCAAGAATGGTCTGAGCACCGGGTGTAAAGAGATAGCAGCCAATATTGGGCACCATGTTAAAAGCTGGGAGCATACACGGTCTTCTGCACAGTTATGTGCTTGGGGGGTACCCTTTGTAATGAAGCTGCAGAAGCTTCTCTGCTTCCTGGTCATCATGTGTGGGATAATGAGATGTCTCTTCATTTTCTTTTGTTATAGTTCGTAGCCAGGGCTTGTGTGTCTGGAGCATGCACAGAACACAAGCAGCAGATATTAATGTTCTATTGTGTTCTTCGACACTGCTGGTAACTTCTTGTTTTAGCAGATTTTGAGTGCTTTTGTGTTCAATTAGTTTGTTCTGAATCAGATGCTGCTTTGGCTTAGACTGTTTCTAAATAGTCCAACATACACAAGGTTTCCAGCCCCAGAAAATTACACGTAGATTAAAGAATAGATGTGTAATTTTCAGGCGATGCCCCTGCTACTCAATGTTTTCAGATGGCAAATAATGTTGGGTTCCTTTAATGTCACCCACTGCCAGGCACACATAGTTGTTCTAGCGATGGTGAAGTTACCGAAGATTGTACTATGTCACCTGGTGCTGTGTATCAACTGCACTCTGAGACTGTAGTTAACTATACCATCTCAAATATACTTAAATTATCATGTTTACTTAGGTTCAGCCTCTGTCCGACACAATACTTTTATTTTTGAATACCTTCATTGATGCCGTGTTCTTCTCCAGTGGTTCCTCATTTCATGAGTGGCAACCATTACAGATTGCCGTTTGTTATGAAAATATTAGTGAGTTTCACACGTGAAACATTCAGCGGAAACCAGAAACATGGAGCATGACTCTTACTTGATTCCCTTTGCAGATTTGTTTAGGCCTTTCATGTGGGGGCAGGCCTTGTTTCCTGTATACACGAAGCGTCAGTGTGTTGTGCTTCGTTTCCAGATGACACCCCCCTGTGAGCACGCATGCAACAGAGAGCAAAATAAAGGGCTTTTAACAGTGGCGGCCAGCATGGCTAGCGGGTGGCAGGGCAAATGGATCGCGGGTGGCGTGGCGTGGAGAGGGTGTTTCAAGGGGGGGGGGGTTGCACGAGGATCACGCATATTTAAAAAAACCAATTCAAAAATAAAATAAACTTACCGCTGCGCTGGGTCCAGCGTCTCCACTCCTGCTCTTTTCTGCTCTTCACATCCAGGCCCCACTGACCAATCACAACGCTGCAATGTAGCGTTGTGATTGGTAGGCATCCAGGCTCCCCTGACCAATCACAACGTTGCAATGCAGAATTGTGATTGGTTTTGAGCGTCCTGGTTGGACGCTCAACCAGGGAATGGGAGCCGGGGCTTGTTCTCCATGCAGGCTGTAATGCAGCCTGCATTGAGAACAGGGAAAGTGCGCATGACTGGTTTGGGCGGCCGGAGAGGGCCGACCAAACAGTCATTATGCACTTAGGAGTGGGCAAACCACTCCTCCCCAGCCCTGCTCCAAGAGCAGAGCAGCCCCGACCACCCACCCGCCCGCAAAGCAGCAGGAAGCACCATAAAATGATAATAATGCAAAGTTATTATCGTTTTATGTTTCTGCTTCACACTGCTTAAAAGCAGTGGGGCAATGCTCCTCCGCCATAGCGGAGGAGCCGCCACTGGCTTTTAATCCAATTTAAGCCTGACAGTCTGCAGGATAAGATCCCAGCACTTGAGCACAGCTGTCAAAATCGGAATATTGATTTCCTATACAGCGTTTCTGTGCAGTCAGGAGGAGGTCTGTTGTGTTTTGCTATCTGTAGTGTCCTGCTGGACACGGTCTAGTGTTTGGTATTGCACTGGTTTGCCAGCCACTCCCCGAGGGATGGCCTGTCACACTCACCTCACACCCATCCATCACATGGGTCACCGATCAGGTGACCCTGCCAATAAAAGGGGCCGGGTGCACATGCCCTGGGCCAGTTCCATGTACAGTAATCATGTGTCGGTGTCATCCTTTATGCTGCATGGGGGCCTAGGGCCCACAACACCACAATGATGATGAGCGGGTCTGACCCCACAAGTCTGCTGCTGGCAGCTATGGCGTTCTTCGTGGGGGGAAGAGTAGCCCATTCATGAGGCACCCCCACACCTGCTGTTTGCAAGGCTGCGACTGAGGCAGGACGAGGCAAGAATAAGACCACCGAGCAAAGACGACAGCTTCCAGCCTCCATGCCCCTACAGCCGCCTGCCTGCCGTGAGCCAGCACACCGACTGCTTAGTGTCCTCCAAAGCAGCAGCACCAGGAAAAGAGGAGACATGCCCCACTGCCACGACCCCTGTAAGGCAATGGCGGACCTGGAGTAGTGCCCAATGGCCCACCGGGAATGAGGTGAGCACTGCAGGTAGAACTACATGCAGAAGGCGAGAGGGAAATCTATGTGATGAGGGTGGAGTGCTACAGACAGCACAGTAATGCACGAGCCCCCCTGAACACTGCCAGCCCATGCATACAGCTCCACACCTACCTCACCAGATTGGAAACAGGAGTGGTGCAGCGGCCCTGTGAGAAGCACGCCAGCTGACTGCTGAGGCCCTGCCTGCAGGGGAGAAGAGTGTGAATCGCCCCTGCCGCAGCCATCATGAGTGACACACCCCCTGGAAGACATGGCCCGCAGCTCTTGGAAGGCTGCTGTGGCCCCCGCGTTTCAAGTGGTGGTACCACGTACTTCAATGACTTGTATGCAGTGGACCGGAGCTAACTTGGCAAAAAAGAAGAGCCCACCCTGCCTCTCCAGCATTGTGCAACCCCTGCACCTGCATTGTGAGCCCACATCTGCAGTTCCAGCCCCTTTGCAGCCCATGATTGCAGAGAGATACTGCCACTGAGAAGAAGAGAGTATGGAAAGCAGCTGCAGCACCCCCTTGGCCTGCCCACTGCACCTCACCCCGGGATGTAACTCGTACAAAGTGGCCACATGGGCTGACATATTTGTAAGAAAATTGGCAAGGAGCAACAGTGCACCCACGACTTTGCCCTACACAGCGACTCAAAGTGAAAGCATAAAAGGAGCACTGCTGTGCCTGAACATACTGCCTGCAGAGCCATCGGTGATGAGAGAAAGGTCTGACCGAGAGGCTCCCCACTCATACAATACAATACAATAAATGTTTTCAAAGTGCGCAGCTGCTTCCTAGGAAGCGTCCTGGCGCTAGCAGCAGAAACCCAGAGTGACCCAACCATTTGAGAGTCAAAATCCTATGGCCGAGCTGCACAGAGGAATGTCTTTAGCTGTTTATGAAAGATTGATTCACAGGGAACGGCATGAGGGGCAGTAGGGAGAGCGTTCCAGAGCTTAGAAGTAAGGAAAACAAAAGATGTTCCACCCCTTCTCACCCTGCGCACTCTTGGAACTTGTTAAAGGATCAGAGCATTGGATCGCAAGGCTCTACTCTGACCATAAACTTTCAGTCTTCTCCTCAAATACATAGGACCTTTCGAGTGAAAGGCGCTGTACGTGAATATTAGTGCTTTAAATTTGATGCGACAGTGCAATTGGCGAAGGGAGGCAAAAACTGATAGGTGCACCAGTACCTTCAGAATTAGACGTGCTGCTGCATTTTGAATGATCTGCAGGCAATGTAACAGGTAAGAAGGCAAGCCCAGGTACAGACAGTTCACATAATCCAGGCTGGATGTCACCAAGTCATGAACTATCGTCTTCTGATTGGTCTCCAGGACTAGATGAAGCATTTTCCTGAGAGATTTTAGAGTAAAATAGCAACTGGCCGAGACCGCCTTAATCTGTGGTTCAAAGGACAGATTAGAATTGAAGCCAAGGTTTCTTACACACGAAGAGAAAAGAGGAGTGGGGCCCAGTTCCAATGGCCACCAGTTGTGAGAGTCTGGGTGGATGCTGGTGCTAAAAAATAGAATTTCATTTTTTTCCAAATTTTTTTTATGGCAATTATCAATCACCCAGCCTCAGATTGCCTTCAAGCAATGCTTGAAAGCATAAAGTTCCTCCACCTTATTCTTCTGGAAGGTCAGCATCAGCTGGGTTTAATCAGCATAAGGGATTACACGTATGCCCGAGGCATCTACCAGGCTGGCAAGGGATGTCAGATAGACATTAAAAAGGGTAGTATTCAGAGTCGAGCCCAGGGACACCCCACACTCAAGAGGTTTGAAAGTGGTGTAAATGGGGCCAGGAAACCACCTGAGATCTGCCTTTCAAGTAGGATTTAAGCCATACCCATGCCTTTCCCTAGACTCCAACAGACCATAAACTGTTAATGAGGACTGAATGTGGGACAGTGTTGAATGCTGAAGACAGATCCAGAAGCTCGACCATAGCCATGGCATGCTGATCAAAGTTGTCTTTAATAAATTCAGACACTTCCAAGAGAGCGAATTCTGTGATATAGCCTGCATGAAAGCCTGATTGGGTATCGTGAAGGAGGTGGCTAGATTCCAAATACTGGGAGAGTTGATGGTTAACCAACTTCTCTAACATTTTGGCTACAGCATGCAGAAGCGAAATAGGCCTAAATTTACTCAACTCTGGATGGCCGACAGGGAAGAGTGTGGCAATGAAGGGCAAACAGTAAGCTGCAAGCCACCACACAACATACTTGAGCCTTGCTGGGACATTGGCAGCTCTCCACCTCCCTCACTGGAAGGGAGACCTAGGCTTTGAGGAACAGCTAGGATGGGTGCTGTGTTTACTGCATGCCCCCTTGTGGCAATAGGCCACTACAGCAAGAAAAATGAACTGACTTTCCTGGAAGGAAAAGTAGAGACTGGCATCAAGAGCGCCCCTGTTGGCTGCTGGTCGTTACCACAAGGAGGGGAGAGACTGTTAACCCCCCCCCCAATAGAGCCCCAAGAAGCCCAAAGCTGCCACAGCCAAGGTAGTTATACTAAAAGGCAGCCAAACCCAAAGCAGCTAAGCCTAAGAAGGCAGCGCCACAGAAGAAGAAAGGGAGCAAGCAGCAGAGGAAGGTGTTAACCCCCGCAAAGCTCTGCTCAGCCTGTAAGTACTGCCTGAGATCTGTTTCCCCTGAAAATGCCGGATGCGCATTGGGCAGAGAGCAGAGGACATGCATGGATAAGTAAAGCCAATGATGAGAGAAGTGAGCGCTACTCACCCCTTAACAGGCGTCTGCCACCACCGCATGCGAGAAGACAGTGTAGCCTGCCCCGGGTGGTGAACAGTCACCGCCGCAAGTCAGAACTGCAAATATTCAAAGCGCCAGCAAAGTGGGACCACAGAGAGACTATCTACCAGTCCCACCACTGCCTGACGGGGCAACAGCTTACAAGAACGCACCCTGCAAAAGGTGAGAGACAGAGGGCACAAGATCAGAGGTGCACAGAGGGCCACACCTGGGAATCTGACAACACGGGCAGAAGCCCTGGAAAGAGAAAGCCCTCGGAGAGTGAGAAGCAATGCTGCATGAAAGAGGCCGCACCAGTCGGCCACCCAAGCACAGAATGGCCACCGTTGGCCCGTCATCGAGCAAGTGCTGCGAAGGCGCAGCCTTGAGGAGCAAGCACTATGCCCTAGAGTGCAGAAGAGATGACAGAAGAAAATGTGACCCTTTGTAGGAAAGTAGGATCTGCTTCTTATGGTTACCCCCACTTTTTGCTGAATGTGATACTGTATTTGACTAATCTGACTGGGATCCTTGAAATCAGGACCCTAGTCTATCTGCTTTCTCCTTAAACTGTTATGCTATCTACTTAGGTACACTCCAGATTGGATACTGGGGTACCCATGTACCCAGGGCATTGGTACCCCAGAGGCCTCCCATGGGCTGAAGCATGTATTATGCCACCCACGAGAGGCCATGCAAAATGGAACCTACAGGCCTGCCATTGCAGCCTGTGTAAGTTGGTGCATGCAAGATATAGGTTTACTATATCTAAGGGTCACTGCACTTAAAATCTATAAGTCACCCCTCTAGCAAAACTTTACAGTCTTGAGGGCAGGGTGCTTGGTTCTAAGTGAGAGGGTACCACTGCATGAGCAGAACAACCCTGCAGCCTACGGAGTCCATTCTCCCGGGTTGTCAGTGAGGCAGCCATTTATGACATATAGAGTGGATTATGCGACCGCATGATGACCAACTCTAAAATGGCTGAAACTAACCTTATAGTGTTTGGTGTCAAACATGTTTCAATCATACCCCCACACTGGTAACCGGTAAGGGAGGTATGATTCCACCCCTCAGAAGCGAGCTTCGTTGGGTCCATTGTGTTCCTGGTACCAGCCTTCTAGTCCAGGGCAGCACAAAATGGTTGCTGCCGACCAGAGATACATTTCTGCCCTCCTGCTGCTGAGCCAAGCTCGAGCAGGGGAAGGCAGAACAATAGGCATCCTGTCACAGGGAGGTGTGACCACCTCCCAGACAGGATTTATTGTATTAGGGCTGGGTGGGTGCGCTTGCCAGCAACCGAAAGTCTGCATGAGGGGCACATTTGGTGTCCCTGTGCATAGTCTAGTTCAAACCAGTCCTGGGAGACGTTGGCTCCTGCTCTGGCACGAAACTGGACAAAGGACATGGGAGTAACCTCCCCACTGTCCAGACCCTCCCCTGGGAGGGTCCCCTGAATCTGTCCAACCCTCTCCCATGGGTACAAAAGGGCTTACCTGGCTGTCGGACCTTAGATTCAATGTGGACAAGATTCTGAACCAGAAACCACTGAACTTTGACTGTCTGGACACTCTGGACTTCGCTGGACTTCGTTTGGGCCCGACTTCATCTCCCTCTCAGTCTAAAGCATCGTCTGTGCCCGTGCATCATACAGGATCCGTGCAGGACCTGTGGAGCATCAAGGACAACCAAAGATATCTCCCTTGGAGTGAAGGAGTCACTCCCCTGCATTTGCAGGCACCGCAGCACTGCTATCCGGTCTGCTGACCCTGAGCTCCTAAGGACTCCAAAGGCTTCAGCAACACAGGAGGTGGGTTTCTACATCCCCTGAGGTCCGAGCTGCCCTCTCACCAAGTTTGAGGTCAGAATCCCTCGTGGGGGGCTGCAATACCTGAACCCCTGTGGATCGTGTACATTTGCAAGTGCATATGCTTGTTGGCGTTTCCTGAACAAGTGCATTGGGCTACGAGTAGCCCCAACCTCTGGCACCATTTCCTACCAAGAACTCTGGCCTCCTCACACCAAGTGCTCCGTGGGCTGCTGTTTAGTGAAATTTCTCAAGGTCCCCTCGCGACTCCTGTGCCTCCGGCCTGTGGGTCCACTTGAGGGTCAACTTTGCTTTTCTTGGGCTCCCCTGGTTGCCCCAGGCCTGCCCTGACTCCCCTTGCTGTGGTGAGTCTCCTGGACCTTGCTGGTCAGAACTGTATCCATCCTTGACTTTCTGCATGGGTTGCCATTGCCAAGGCTTGTTGGTGCTCCCGCCGGACGCCGACCCCTCAGTACTCGACATCCTTTGTGGAGCAGCTCATATCTAGATCCTGGTCATCCTCGACATCTCCTGGTCCCCGTAGCTGCAGAGTCAAGAACTCCATCAATGCACCCAAAGCACCCAACATCGGTGGGCATTCGTCTACCGAGCCCCTGGTCACTCCTGAGTGACCCAGACTCTGTCCCCTCTGCTTTCAGGTAGTCTTCGACAAGAATCCACCTTTGGATTCCAACGGACACTTTTCTTCCTTCCAGCAGCGGCTCTTCTTCGAAGTCCTCCTTTGGGTTCAACAGCGGTTTCTGACGCCACTTCAGACCTATGCACCGGCTTCCCTGGGATAGGTAACTTGGATACCTCGGTATCCACGGGTGGGGTGGCTCTCCAACCTCCTAACTTCCACGGGGTTTCTTCGAAGTCCACTGGGAAGGGTCCTTAAGCTCTAAAACTTCAACCACGACTTTCCCATAGAATTGTACAGAGCACGAGGTCGTCTTCCCACACTGCACCCGTCCTCCGTGGGGTCCCTCTTTACTCACCTTGGGTGGTTCCTTGGGGTCCCAGTGAATCTAAAACCTCTCGACACTGTCTTGACTCGAGTCGTGGTTCTTATACCACTATTTTAGTATATGGTTCGGTCCCCCCCCCGGGGCCCACTGTGCATTAGTGCTATTTACTGTCATTTCTGTGCTTAAGTATTGTGTGCTTTGTGATTATCTCCGTGTAGGAGATACTGTGTCGTACTAGAGAGTGTTACTTTAATACATACATATTTTATTATAACTACTGTGTGGTTCTTCTTTCATTTAAACAATACTATAAGGTTGCATTCTAGTAAAACAAGCTGCTTAACATTCCTTCAAGACTAAGCCTGAAGGCTGCTGCACACAGCTACCACTTGGATAGCTTTCTAAGGTTATCTTTGACCTCTTAAATCACCATAAGGGTTGTTTGGACTGGTGCAAGGTGGCCACTTTAATTAGTGGACAGCATATACCAAGCCAACTTCTCACATTGGTGTGCAGCGGTTGGGATTCAAGCCTGCATTGTTTTACCAGATAAATCTTTGTATTGATTAACTGAAAAACCACTAGTACTAGGTACATATAATACTAGCTTAGAATAAGTAAGTTCTACTGAACTTAGGGTTGGGTAAGTCAAGGGTCTAGCACACCCTTTCTCCAACCTCAGAGAGTTTAGTTCCCACTAGGTTAGGTAGGTGCAACACCTCACCACACTTAGCATGTCTGCAAAAGGAGATGCCAGTGGCTCTCTGCCTTCTAGATACAGTGAGCTTCCATTCCAAGAATTGAAAGCCCTGTGTGCCTCTAGAAAGCTGAAGACAGGGAGAAGTGCCAACACTCAACGTCTGGTAGAGGTGTTACCGTTAGATGACCTAAGGAGGACTCATGGGTCAGATGAACAGGACAGAGTGGGTGGGACAAGGAATGAAGACAGGTCAGGTGGTGACACCTTTTATGACCTAGACTCTAACCCTGACCAGGGAGAACCTGATGGTTCTCACCTGGATAACTCAGATCTTCGAGAGGAGAGTGGAGGAGGCCATGAGGGCCATCTCTTTACTCCTCCTGGAAGAGTGCAGAGTTTACCAAGGAGATCTAGATCTCCCTCTGCAGAGTCTAATCACTCAGGACAGTCTGTAGGGACCTCTGTATCTAGCAAGAGGGACCTCTCTTATGATAGGAGTACCAATTTCTTGAACTTGAGAAAGCTAGGCTTAGGCTCAGGCAAGAGCAATTGGCCCTTGATAAAGAGTCCCTAGAAGTCCAGAGAGCTAGAAAAAAGTTGGGACTAGAGTCCCATGGTGGCAGCAACAGTGTGCCTAGAATTAAGGAACATTCCTTTGGTAATAGGAACCTGAGCAAGATTGTCTCTCCCTACCATGTTGGGGATGACATCCACAAATGGATAACTGCTTTAGAGAGGGCCTGTAAAGGTCAGAGGGTCCCTCAAGAGCCGTGGGCAGCTATCTTGTGGCTCTCCTTTGCTGACAAAGGTAGAGATAAGCTCCTCACTGTTAGAGAAGAGGATGCTGACAACTACTCAATCTTGAAGAGTGCTCTTATTAATGGGTTTGGCTTAACCACTGAACAGTATAGGATTAAGTTCAGAGACACCCAGAAAGCACAGAATCAGGATCGGGTAGACTTTGTGGATGGGGCCTTTAAGGCTCTGGAAGGCTAATTGCTTGGCAGCAAAGTGAATGATTTCAAGGGATTATACAATTTGATTATGAGGGAGCAGATCCTTAATAATTGCCAAAATCAGTTATTGCATCAATACCTGGTTGACTCTGATCTGACTCCTCCCCCCCCCCCCCCCCAAGAATTGGGAAAGAAGGCAGATAAGTGGGTCAGAACCAGGGTGAAGCAGAAAAACCAGAACAATTGTGGTGACCAAAAGAAACAAGATTCTAAAACTCCAGATAAGGGTGGGGACAAGGGTAAAGACCAAAAACAGATCAAAAACAGTCTTCATCAAAAACCTTCATCTGGGGGGAAGTCACAATCCAACAAAGGTAAAGGCAAAAAGAAACCTTGGTGTTACTTTTGTAAGGTAAAGACCCATTGGACAAAAGATGCTGATTGTCCAAAAGCCAAGGAAAATCCTCCTACCACCACTGCCCGTAAGGCAACTGCGCCCCCTAGCACAAGTACAAGTGGTGGTACAGGGAACAAGGGATTAGTAGGGTTAACCTTGGGCTCTGAGATGGGTTCTGGCCTAGTCAGAACTCCAGCTCAGGCTGTACTTGTCTGTGATGGTGGCATGGATATTGCCACCCTATTTGTCAGTCCCAGTAATCTGGGCAAATACAGACAGCAGCCTTTAATCAATGGTAAGGAGGCCATGGCATACAGGGACACAGGTGCAAGTGTCACTATGGTGATAAAAGATCTTGTGGCCCCTGAGCAAATCATACTTGGAGAGATGTACCAAGTGACCAATGCAAACAATGTCAGGACTGACCATTCCTTGGCAGTTGTTCATTTCAGCTGGGGAGGAGTAACTGGCCCTAAGAAAGTTGTGGTTAGCTTAGACCTACCAGTAGAATGTTTGTTGGGCAATGATTTGGAGACTTCAGCCTGGGCTGAAGTGGAACTTAGGACTCATGCAGCAATGCTGGATATCTCTGCAGATGTGTTTGCTGTGACCAGGTCACAGGCCAAACTGACAAACACTGAACAGGCCCTGGATCCTGGAACAATGGACCAAGGGCCTTCCCAGAGAAGGAGCAGGAGGGGTAACGCTGTGTCTTCCCCCCAGACTCAAAGTGAGGATCAGTCTCTTGAGGGAGATGATCTTAGTCCCTGTGAAGGAACTGTCTCAGATGAACTTGAACCTGATCAGGTTGAGTTCTTGGGGACAGGGGGCCCTTCCAGGGCAAACCTGAGTATGGAGCAGCAAACCTGCCCCTCTCTTGAACCCCTCAGACAGCAAGCTGCTGATGAGGCTGCTGGGAGTATCAGTGGATCCCACAGGATCTATTGGGATGAGGGGCTTCTTTACTCAGAGGGTAGAGACTCCAAGCCTGGTGCCACCAGGAGGTTGGTCATACCTCTGAAGTTTAGGGGCTTCCTACTCACCTTGGAGCATGATATTCTCTTAGCAGGACACCTAGGCCAAAGCAAGACTTGGGACACGCTTGTCCCTCACTTTCACTGGCCTCACATGTCAAAAGACACCAAGGAGTTTTGTCGCTCCTGTACCACCTGTCAAGCCAGTGGTAAGTCAGGTGGTACCACAAAGGACACCCACATACCACTACCAGTGGTGGGGGTTCCCTTTGAGAGGGTTGGGATTGATATAATTGGTCCCATGAACCCTCCAACAGCATCTGGACACAGTTATATTCTAGTGGTAGTGGACCATGCCACTAGGTATCCAGAAGCAATACCTCTTAGATCCACCACAGCTCCTGTGGTGGCCAGGGCCCTCCTGGGAATCTTTTCCAGAGTGGGTTTCCCTAAGGAGGTCTTAACTGACAGAGGTACAAACTTCATGTCAAGCTATATCACTGCAATGTGGAAGGAGTGTGGAGTGAACTATAAGTTCACCACACCCTATCACCGACAATGCAATGGGTTAGTTGAAAGATTCAACAAAACGCTCAAGGGCATGATCATGGGCCACCCAGAAAAGCTGAGGCGAAAAAGGGATGCTCTGTTGCCCTGCCTTCTCTTTGTCTACAGAGAGGTCCCACAGAAGGGGGTTGGCTACAGCCCTTTTGAACTTCTGTTTGGGCATCCAGTGAGGGGTCCCCTGTGTTTAGTGAAGGAGGGATGGGAGTTACCGCTCAAACCACCTAAACAAGACATTGTGGACTATGTACTTGGTCTCCGCTCCAGGATGGCTGAGTATATGAAGAAGGCCAGCAAAAACCTTGAGGCAAGTCAATAATTACAGAAAGATTGGCATGACCAAAAGGCTGTTTTGACTGTTTATCAGCCAGGGCAGAAGGTATGGGTGTTGGAGCCTGTGACCCCAGCAGCTCTCCAAGACAAGTGGAGTGGACCCCATACTATAATTGAGCAGAAAGGTGAGGTCACCTACTTGGTGGACCTTGGCACTCCTAGGAGCCCCCACAGGGTGTTCCATGTGAACAGGCTCAAACCTTTTGTGGACAGGGCTGACATGGGCTTGCTCATGGCAACTGATGAGGGACAGGAAGAAGAGAGTGACCCTCTCCCTGATCTCCTCTCTCAGAACCCTGATGATGGGTCAGTAGATGGTGTAGCCTTGGCAGGCAGCCTCACTGACCAACAGCAGATTGATTGCAGGAAGGTCCTCAATCAATATAGGCATATGTTCTCTCTGACTCCTAGTCAGACCACTTGGTGTACCCATGAAGTGGACACAGGTGAGAGTCTACCTGTTAAAAATACGATTTACAGGCAGCCTGACCATGTCAGTGATTGCATCAGGACTGAGGTCCAAAAGATGCTAGAGTTGGGAGTTATTGAGCCGTCTGATAACCCTTGGGCTAGCCCAGTGGTCTTGGTACCAAAACCTCACACCCAGGGTGGTAAAAGAGAGATGAGGTTTGTGTTGACTACAGGGGACTCAATGCAGTCACTAGGACTGATGCTCCTCCAATTCCTAGGGCAGATGAGCTTATTGATACTTTGGCCTCAGCCAAGTTCCTGAGTACATTTGACCTCACCGCTGGCTATTGACAAATCAGACTAGCTGAGGATGCCAACCAAAAAACTGCATTTTCAACCCCTAGTGGGCATTATCAATTTATTGTAATGCCCTTTGGTCTGAAGAATGCACCTGCCACATTCCAAAGGCTGGTGAACAAAGTCTTTACAGGCCTGGAAGCCTATAGTGCAGCATATCTTGATGATGTAGCTGTCTTTAGCTCCACCTGGGAGGATCACCTGGTCCACCTGAAGAATGTTTTTGAGGCTCTGCAGAAAGCAGGCCTCACTATCAAGGCTACTAAGTGCCAGATAGGGCAGAACAAGGTTGTGACCCTGGGACACCTTGTGGGTGGAGGCCAGGTTCAACAGTTACAGAGCAAAATTCAGATCATAATGGACTGGTTTGCTCCCACTACCCAGGCTCAGGTCAGAGCTTTCTTGGGCCTGACTGGGTACTACAGAAGATTTGTAAAAGGATATGGGTCTATAGTGACTCCCTTGAATGATCTTACATCAAAAGGAAGGCCCAAGAAGGTTCAGTGAACAGTTAGCTGTCAGAAGGCATTTGATGATCTCAAGCAGGCCATGTGCACTGCTCCCATTCTGCAGAGTCCTGACTACTCCAAGCAATTTATTGTCCAAACAGATGCATCTGAGTTGGGGGTAAGGGCTGTGTTGTCACTACTTAATGCAGAGGGTCAGGAGCAACCAGTAGCTTTTATCAGCCGAAGGTTGACCCCCGGAGAGAAACGTTGGTCGGCTATAGAGAGGGAAGCCTTTGCTGTGGTCTGGGCCCTGAAGAAGTTGAGGCCATACCTGTTTGGCACTCACTTCATTGTTCAGACAGACCATAAGCCCCTCCTATGGCTAAAACATATGAAGGGTGAAAACCCCAAACTTTTGAGGTGGTCCATTTCTCTACAGGAGATGGACTATACAGTGGAACATGGACCTGGGAATAACCATGCCAATGCAGATGGACTCTCCAGATATTTCCACTTAGAAAATGAAGTCTCAACTGGGCAAGGTTAGTCTCATCTCCTTACGTTTGGGGGGAGGGGGGTGTAGGAAAGTAGGATCTGCTTCTTATGGTTACCCCCACTTTTTGCTAAATGTGATACTGTTTTTGACTAGTCTGACTGGGATCCTGCTAATCAGGACCCCTGTCTATCTGCTTTCTCCTTAAACTGTTATGCGATGTGTGAGAAGTTGGCCTGGTATATGCTGTCCACTAGTTATAGTGGGCACCTTGCACCAGTCCAATCGACCTTTATTGATGATAGGTTTAAAGACAACCTTTATTGAAAGCTATCCTAGTGGTAGCTATGGAGAGCAGCCTTCAGGCTAAGTCTTGAAGGAGTGTTAAGCTATTGTTTTACCAGTTATAATCTCATGAATGACCAAATGAAAGGAGAACCACACCAGGTATATATATAAAATATATGTATTTATTACTAAACACTACCCAATAGTCTATTTATGAGGCTAGAGGTCAAAGTACACAAGTTACAAGTCAAATAGCACAGTAAAATAGCACAATATACGATTAGCCCTAGGGGCGTACCAAACCATATATTAAGAAAGTGGTATAAGAACCACGACTTAAGTAGACACAAGGCCTAGAGCCTGTAGAATTGCTGGGACCCCAAGGAACCACCCCAGGTAGTGACACAGGGGACCCACGGGGGCTGTGTGCAGTGTGTGAACACAGCCGCGAGCTCCGTTATCGTCTATGGGAAAGTCGCGGTTATCGTTTTAGAGTTTAAGGACACTTAGAAATGGACTAGGACCAAACCCTCTTGGACTTAGACAGTTCTAGGGTCAACACCCACGGGAGCACCGGAGTACTCGAGTTACCTCACCCAGGGAAGCCGGGTGCATAGGTGTCAAATGGTGTCGGGTCGCGTCGTCGTTTTCAATGGCAGTCTGCAGAGAAGTGCTGCTGCCGGGAAGATGCGAAGTTTCCGGAGAGATCCAAGCCTGGATCGAAGATGAGAAGAACCTGAAAGCAGAGGGGACAGAGTCTGGGTCACTTGCCAGTGACCAGGGGCACGATAGTCGAATGCCCACCGATGTCGGGTGTTTCAGGTGAAAGAGGTGAAGCTTGACTCTTCAGCCACGAGGACCAGGAGGCGTCGACGACGTCCAGGAGCTGGATTCGAGCTGTCCCATAAAGGATGTCGAGTGCTGCAGTGTTGGTGTCCGGATTAAACACAACAAGCCTTGGCAACAGCAACCCACGCAGAAAGGAGAAAGATGCTTCGGAGCAGACCAGCAAGGTCTGAGGGACTCACCACTCAGTGGGGAGTCAGGGCACGTCTGGAGCAACCAGAAACGCCCAAGGAAAATCAGAGTTGCCTTCACAGGGACCCACCAGTCGACGGACCAGGGATCGCGAAGGAGCCTCGAGCGGAAATGCAAGAAGCGGGCCCACGGAACACTCGTGGAGTGTAGGCTCACAATATTCGGTGCAAATGGTGCTCGGGGCCTGGGCTACAAGTAATCCAAAGCAGGACTTCAAGAGACGTCGAGAAGTCAATGCACTAGCAAATGTGCACGGTGTCCAGGGGTTCCGGTTCCACATCACTCGTGAGGGCTGCGGGTCTCAGCTTTGCTGGGGACTCGGGTCGGCCTCTGAGAATTCAGGAAATCCTCTTCCTGGGCTGCAAGTACTTCGGACTCCGGCGGGAGCTTCGGAGATGCAGACCGGCAAATGCTTTGTTGGTGCCTGCCAAGCAGGGGAGTCACTCCTTGACCCCAAGGGAGATTTCTTCAGTCCTCTAGTCTTGAGTAGAGCGTCGAAGTTCCAGGATTCAGTTGCAGAGTTTCGTCCAGGGATATCTAAAGTCCTGTTGCCAGGGGTTCCTTACTTATACCTAAGAAAGGGGTTGGACTAACTCTGGGGACCCACCTATGGGAGGGTTTGGAAAGAGGGGTGGCTACACCCATTTCCTTTGTCCAGTTTCGCGCCAGAGCAGGGGCTGGCAGCCCCTGCAACCGGTTTGAACTGGGGTATGCACGAGGACACCAAATGTGCCCCCAGTGCAGGATTTCAAAGCACTCTTGAAGTGCACCCACCCAGCCCCAATCCACTAAGGCCTGTCTGGGAGGTGGTAACACCTACCTGAGACAGGAAACCTATTGTCCAGGCCTCCCCTGCCGGAGTTTCGGTCAGCAGCAGGAGGCCAGACTCGTGTCTGTGGCTGCAGCATCCATTTTGTGATGCTAGGCGCTGTTTAGCTGGTACCGGGTATACCGGTGCTGTCATGTCTTTCCCTCTAGAAGGGTGGGATCATACTCCCACACCAGTTACTGGTGTGGGGGTATGATTCCAAGGTGTTTGACACCAAACACGACATGTTTCCGTGCAGCCATCCCAAAGTTAGCATTTACTGCTAGGATATAATGCACTTAAGAGTATATGGTCAGGCTGCACCACAGACAACCCCGGAGAGGAGATTCTGAGGGATGCAGAGGGGCTCTGCTCATGCAGGGGCACCCTCTCACATATAACCAAGCACCCTGCCTTCAGGATTGATAAGGCCTGCCATAGGGGTGACTGATAGGTTTCTATGTGCAGTGATAGGTGAGATATAGTGAACCTACATCTCTGTAAGGGGTGCATGCACCACCTCACTCAGGCTGCAGTAGCAGTCCTGTGGTGTCATTTTGGATGGCCTTCCAGGGGTGGCACAATACATGCTTCAGCCCCTGGTAGGCCTCTGGGGTACCTATGCCCTGGGTACATAGTATACCATATACTAGGGACTTATAAGGGCACCCCAGAATCCAATCTGAAGTGTACTTAAGGTACATGGAATCAATTTATAAGAGAAAGCAGATAGGCTGGGGACCTGAATAGCAGGTTCCCAGCCAAACTAAGTCAAAAACCATCAAAACACCAGAAAAAAAGTGGGGGCAACCATGTAGTCAGATTCCACCTTCCTACACAATGTACACTCCAGATTGGATACTGGGGTACCTTTGTCAGTCCCTAGTATATGGTACCCATGTACCCAGGGCATAGGTACCCCAGAGGCCTCCCATGGGCTGAAGCATGTATTATGCCACCCATGAGAGGCCATGCAAAATGGAACCTACAGGCCTGCCATTGCAGCCTCTGTAAGTTGGTTCATGAACCACTTACTTAAGATATAGGTTTACTGTATCTAAGGGTCACTGCACTTAAAACCTATAAGTCACCCCTCTAGCAGGCCTTTACAATCCTGAGGGCAGGGTGCTTGGTTCTAAGTGAGAGGGTGCCACTGCATGAGCAGAACACCCCTGCAGCCTACAGAGTCCATTCTCCCGGGTTGTCAGTGAGGCAGCCATTTACGACATATAGAGTGGCATTATGCAACAGCGTGATGACCAACTCTAAAATGGCTGAAACTAACCCTATCGTGTTTGGTGTCAAACATGTTGGAATCATACCCCCACACAGGTAACCGGTGTGGGAGGTATGATTCCACCCCTCAGAAGCGATCTTCGTTGGGTCCCTAGTGTTCCCGGTACCAGCCTTCTAGTCCCGGGCAGCACAAAATGGTTGCTGCTGACCAGAGAGACATTTCTGCCCTCCTGCTGCTGTGCCAAGCTCCAGCAGGGGAAGGCAGAACAATAAGCATCCTGTCACAGGGAGGTGTGACCACCTCCCAGACAGGATTTAGTGTATTAGGGCTGTGTGGGTGCGCTTGCCAGTGACCGAAAGTCTGCATGAGGGGCACATTTGGTGTCCCTGTGCATAGTCCAGTTAAAACCGGTCCTGGGAGCCGGTGGCTCCTGCTCTGGCGCAAAACTGGACAAAGGACATGGGAGTAAACCTCCCCACTGTCCAGACCCTCCCCTGGGAGGGTCCCCTGAATCTGTTCAACCCTCTCCCGTGGGTACAAAAGGGCTTACCTGGCTGTAGGACCTTATATTCGACGTGGACAAGATTCTGAACCAGAAACCACTGAACTTCGACCGTCTGGACACTTTGGATCTTCGCTGGACTTTGTTTGGGCCCGACTTCGTCTCCCTCTCAGTCTGAAGCATCGTCTGTGCCCGTGCACCATACAGGATCTGTGCAGGACCTGTTGAGCATCAAGGACAACCGAAGATATCTCCCTTGGAGTGAAGGAGTCACTCCCCTGCATTCGCAGGCACCACAACACTGCTGTCTGGTCTGCTGACCCTGAGCTCCTATGGACTCCGAAGGCTTCAGCAACACAGGAGGTGGGTTTCTATATCCATCGAGGTTTGAGCTGCCCTCTCACCAAGTTTGAGGTCAGAATCCCTCGTGGGGGCTGCAATACCTGAACCCCTGTGCACCGCTTACATTTGCAAGTGCATATGCTTGTTGACGTTTCCTGAACAAGTGCATTGGGCTATGGGTAACCCAAACCTCTGGCACCATTTCCTACCAAGAACTCCGGCCTCCTCATACCGAGTGCTCCGTGGGCTGCTGTTTGGTGAAATTGCTCGAGGTCCCCTGCGACTCCTGTGCCTCCGGCCTGTGGGTCCACTTGGGGGTCAACTTTGCTTTTCTTGGGCTCCCCTGGTTGCCCCAGGCCTGCCCTGACTCCCCTTGCTGTGGTGAGTCTCCTGGACCTTGCTGGTCTGAACCGTATCCATACTTAATTTTATGCATGGGTTGCCGTTGCCAAGGCTTGTTGGTGCTCCCACCGGACACCGACCCCTCAGTACTCGACATCCTTCGTGGGACAGCTCATATCCAGCTCCTGGTTATCCTCAACATCTCCTGGTCCCCGTAGCTGCAGAGTCAAAAACTCCATCAACGCACCCGAAGCACCCGACATCGGTGGGCATTTGTCTACCGAGCCCCTGGTCACTCCTGAGTGACCCAGACTCTGTCCCCTCTGCTTTCAGGTACTCTTCAACAAGAATCCACCTTTGGATTACAACGGACATTTTTCTTCCTTCCTTCTTCGAAGTCCTCCATTGGGTTGGACGGCGGTTTCCGACGCCACTTCAGACCTATGCACCCGGCTTGCCTGGGATAGGTAACTTGGGTACCTTGGTCTCCAAAGGTGGGGTTTCTCTCCAACCTCCTAACTTCCACTGGGTTTCTTTGAAGTCTACTAGGAAGGGTCCTTAAACTCTAAAACTTCAACCACGACTTTCCCATTGAATTGTACGGAGCACGCGGTCGTGTTCCCACACTGCACATGTCCTCCGTGGGGTCCCTAATTACTAACCTTGGGTGGTTCCTTGGGGTCCCAGCGATTCTACAACCTCTCAACACTGTCTTGACTCGAGTTGTGGTTCTTATACTACTACTTTAGTATATGGTTCGGTCCGCTCCTGGGGCCCACTGTGTATTAGTGTTATTTAGAGTCATTTCTGTGCTTAAGTATTGTGTGCTTTGTGATTATCTCCGTGTAGGAGATACTGTGTCGTACTAGAGAGTGCTATATTAATAAATACATATTTTTATAACTACTGTGTGGTTCTTCTTTCATTTAAGCAATACTATAAGGTTGCATTCTGGTACAACAAGCTGCTTAACATTCCTTCAAGACTAAGCCTGAAGACTGCTCTCTCCACAGCTACTACTTGGATAGCTTTCTAAGGTTATGTTTGACCTCTTAAATCACCATAAGGGTTGTTTGGGCTGGTGCAAGGTGCACACTTTAATTAGTGGACAGCATATACCAGGCCAACTTCTCACACCTTCCATCCAGGAACCGGAGCACCAAGAAGATCCCTGAGGAAGGGACAAGACCTGTGAGAGGCCCAAGAGAAGAGAAGAGTCACATCCTAGTGGCAGGACAGGTCCTGCGAGAGGTCTACGAGGAAGAGTCATGTCCTACTGACAGGATCAGGACTGGGAGAGGTCCACAGCGAAAGAAGAGACACAGTTCTGTGAACAGGACGCAACCAGGGAGGTCTATGTGAAGTGAACATGCGACACGTGGAAGAACGCTAAATCACAGCGAGAGACCTGGTCTGTAGAGAGAAGAGCATGGCATGACGCCACATCGCAAAAGATTTGAAGAGGAGAAGAGTGTGTCACGATGCCACATTGTGAAAAAAAGTTGAAGAGGAAAAGAGTGTGGCACAACGCCACAGCATCAAGGAGAAGATGAGAGAAAGGTATTTGACGAATCCGTCACATGGAAGATCCTGACAACCACAGGTGTGCAGGAGAAAGGAAGAAGAGCGACGAGACCGAAGACGCTTGCCACTACTGGAGAGTGCACTTACAGATACAAGCCAGCCACCGGGGTCCCACAACATCACTGGAGACAGCACAGCAGGAGTACTACGAAGTCCCTCCAGTCATCCTCACTCCAAGCAAGACATTGCCCCTGTAGCACAAGTTGACAAATGGTATAATTGTCCTCATTACCATGTGCATCACCAAAATCACCTATGGGGCATTGCACCACCCGAGTGGAGCATTATGCCTGCAAAACATCAGAAGACTAACGAGTCACTCCTGGAGCTGTAAAGGACCAATCACTCAGAGACTATCTGTTAGACTTCATGTACACCTGAGTCCTGCTGAAGAGAGCACACCCAACCATTGTATCACCTACCCTTGTGGTTGAACAAGCGACTTGGCCATGGTCCTGTTGGCGGTTCCGCAGCAAACCCTTCACGCGGCCTAAGTGAGGCCCACACAGACCACGCAGTCCAGTGACAATGCATTGAAAAGGGCCTCGAGGGAATTCTGGTGTGAGAGATGAGTCTGAAGCTGCTCCAACAACAGGTACCGGGAGGCACGTTTGAACATTGCACTGTCATTCCAGTCTTTGCGTGTTTGCCTTTCACGGTGCCAGGGCGCCTCCAAAGAAATCTCTTCAGCGGACTCCACCACCGCACCTGATTCACTTCCCAGTTTGAACTGTTTGAATGACTCCAACACCATGAGAGCAGGCAGGATGAACCAACATCGCACAGGTTGACTGTAACCCTGGGGGTCGGGACTCCATCTACACCACATTCCGTGCCCTGAGTCAGCTAGTTAAATTACGAATGCCTGCAATGATGTCTGAGTGCTCCCATCTGCACCTGTCCACTCATCCTGTCCTGCAGACTGCCTGAAGAGACTCAGTGGTGTTTTGTTGTTTATTCAATCCAACAGGTTGGACTCGTTTGGTTCTTTCAATAATTTTGGGAAGGATGTAGTGTCCTAATGGACATGTTCGACTGTTTGGCAATGTACTGGTTTGCCAGCCACTCCCTGAGAGCTGGCCTGTCACACTCACCCCACACCCATCCATCACAGGCATCACCAGTCAGGTGACCTTGCCAATAAAAGGGGCCGGGCACACATGCCCTGGGCCAGTTCCATGTACAGTAACCATGTTGTCCTTTATGCTGCATGCGGGCCTAGGTCCCACAAAACCACACTCACTCTCCAAATGTCCCCCTTCCTGTCTGACTTGCTTTGTTTGCCAAGATCATGTGCACTTATTTACATTGCATGCCCTTTTTTCTTTAAATTAGGCTAAAGACATTGAATCGGGCAAGGGGAGTGGGTTTACCCAGCTGTATTTCCTACTACACGAGAATGAACAGACATCTTCTTGCGGAGGGAAGAAGGGGTGTGTAAAATTGCATGTTGAGGCATTAGTAACAGGTATTACATGGGAATAAAGGGAAAATGTTGTAATTGCAGGTATGCTTGTAACTAGAAGCTCTCATTATCCTGTTTTCAAAGAAACTCATTAAAAAAAGCCTGCACACTGATTCTGAGAAGGAAACAGTTCTGTTGGATGTAAATATTTAGATGGGAGTGCATCTGTGTCCTATGAACAGAGACCATCTCCAATAAATGTCTCTTGGCTTTTTTACCAAATTGTATTCTCCAGGGACGTTTTCCTGCTGCTTCTAGTGATTAATGACCTCCGGCTATAGAGTTCAGGTCTGGTTGTATTTTAATTACTCATTGCATGCAGTATTGGACTAGATAAATGCCTCGATGTTAAAAAAACACCAGTGCTAACCCAGCCCTGACACCCAGTGTATTGTTCAGAGATAAACAGCTGATTTTGATATTTTTTAAGCGAGCTCAGAGTTTATGCCTATTTTACAGGTAAACACTGTAGATTTGGATGACCTTATTTGATATAATGGCGTTGGTAGCGGTAGGGGTAGTACTAGTTGTTTTAGAAAGCGTAGTAGTCAGGAGGGGATGGCAGACATAACAACTCAAACACCCACTCACACACCCGTAATGACACTCAAGCAGCCACTCACAGACCCACACAGGCGCTCTCACAGACCCACTCAGACACTCTGACACCCTCTCACAAACCCACTCAGACAGCCAGACACCCACTCACAGACCCACTCAGACACTCTCACACCCACTCACAGGCCCACTAAGTCACACACCCACTCACAGACCTGCTCACTGGGAGGGATAGACTCCTGACCCTGAAGGGAGAGGATGCAGATTCATACCAGCAGATGAAAGCCTGCTTAGTCAAGAGGTTTGGTCTGACTCCAGAGCAGTACAGGGTGAAGTTTAGGAACACCCAGAAATTGAATTCCAAGTCTTGGATAGACTTTGTGGATGTTTCAGTGAAGGCACTGGAAGGCTGGATTTGTGGTAACCAAGTGAGCACTTATGAGGGATTGTATAATTTGTTTTTGAGAGAACACATTTTGACTCATTGTGCAGAAGAGAAGTTACGCCAGTATCTAGTGGACTCTAAGCTGACAGACCCCAGAGAGTTGGGGGAGTCAGCTGATGAGTGGGTGAGAACCCGGGTTTCCATTCAGCACCAGGGGGTGACCAGAAGAAAGGAGGACAGGTCCCTCCCCAAGGGAAAGCCCAGGGAAATGAAGGTCAAAAACCTAAGGAGTCCTCCAAAGACCCACAAAAACCTGCACAAGGAGGGGGGCCCGAGCCAACCCAAATCCAAAGGGAGGTGGATTCAAGGAAAGAATGGTAGGTTCTTTGATCCCTCAAAAGTGGGTAAGTGCTTTGACTGTAATCAGCCAGGGCACAAGCAGGGAGATGCTGTCTGCACTAAGAAGCTCCCCCCTAAGGGGCCATCTACAGGGATTGCCAGTGTGAGTGTAGGGGTGGAGAGTGGTACACCAGAAGGGGGTATTCCAGTAGGGGCAGCAACCTTAGTGTCCCTGGGTGGGGTGAATATTGCAACCCTGGATGCCTTACCTCCAAACATGGAGAAGTACAGGCAGAGACCTAAAGTGAATGGGACTGAGGTTGAGGCTATCAGAGACACTGGGGCTAGTGTAACTATGGTCCTGGCTGAGCTGGTGCCTCCAGAGAGGGTGATACCTGGTGAGTTTCACCAGGTGACTTACGCAGACAGCACTACCAAAATCCATCCCATGGCTGTGGTGGATTTGGAATGGGGAGGTGTGACAGGCCCTATGAAGGTAGCTGTGTCAAAGGTGCTCCCAGTCCCGTGTTTACTGGGCAATGACCTTGAAGCCTCTGCGTGGTCAGAGGTGGAGAGAGGACTCCATATGAAAATATTGGAGCTCCCTGAGTGTGTATGTGCTGTGACTAGGTCACAGACAAGCCAGAAGGGAGGGGCTGGACACTTGGACCCTGGAACAAAGGGCCAAGCATCCATGGACAAGGGTACTGGGCCTGGTGAGCCAGCCCAGGGAACTCCAGAGGTGCAGGCAGAATCCAACCCTGCTGGGGAGGATCTGGCCTCGGAGGGAGGGACTCCATCCCTGCCAGAGCTGTCAGATTTGGCAGAACTGACAGGAGCAGGTGGACCCTCCAGAGAGGAGTTCAGTCAGGGACAGCTTGACTGTCCCACCCTTGAGAGCTTGAGGATGATTGCTTCTAAGCAAGAGGAAGGGGATGACAGTGGGTTTCATAGAATCTACTGGGAAGATGGACTGCTTTATACTGAGGCTAGAAACCTCAAGGAGGGGGCCACCAGGAGGTTGGTGGTGCCCCAGAGGTACAGAGAGTTCATCCTGACTTTGGGTCATGACATCCCCTTGGCAGGACATTTGGGACAGACAAAGACATGGAACCGGTTAGTGAACCATTTCTACTGGCCCCATATGTCTGAAAAGGTAAAGGAGTTTTGCAGCTCCTGTGTCACCTGTCAGGCCAGTGGCAAGGCAGGGGGCAAGACAAAGGCTCCCTAGTACCACTGCCAGTGGTTGGGGTTCCTTTTGAAAGGGTGGGGATGGACATTGTTGGTCCCCTGGACCCACCTACTGCATCAGGGAATAGGTATATCTTAGTGGTAGTTGACTACGCCACTAGATACCCTGAAGCCATACCTCTGAGAACCATTGATGCTCCTGCGGTGGCTAGAGCACTGCTTGGTGTGTTCACCAGAGTGGGGTTTCCAAAAGAGGTGGTGTCAGATAGGGGCACGAACTTCCTGTCCAGCTATCTGACTGCTATGTGGGATGAGTGTGGTGTCAACTACAAGTTCACCACCCCTATCACCCACAAGCAAATGGTCTTGTTGAGAGATTCAACAAAACCCTGAAGGGCATGATAAATGGGTTGTCAGAGAAACTCAGGAGGAGATGGGATGTTCTCCTCCCATGCTTACTGTTTGCCTACAGGGAGGTGCCACAGAAAGGGGTTGGTTTCAGTCCCTTTGAGTTGGTGTTTGGACACCCTGTGAGGGGGCCATTGAGCCTGCTGAGAGAGTCTTTAGAGAAGCCTCTTAAAGAAGCAAAGGACAATGTGCTGGACTGTGTGCTAGGCCTGAGATCTAGAATGGCAGAGTACATGTACAAGGCAAACAGGAAACTGGAGGCCAGCCAGGAGCTCATGAAGCACTGGTATGATCAGAAGGCTACTATGCCTGAGTATACTCCAGGACAATTGGTGTGGGTGTTGGAGCCTGTGGCTCCCAGGGCCCTCCATGACAAGTGGAGTGGGCCCTATCCAATCTTAGAAAAGAAGGGGAGGTTACCTATTTGGTTGACCTTGGCACCCCCAGGAACCCTCATAGGGTCCTGCATGTGAATAGATTGAAACCCCACCATGACAGGGCAGACATGACCATGTTACTGGTCACTGATGAGGGTGTGGAGGAGGAAACGGAGCCTGTGCCCGACCTCCTCTCCACTAATGTGCAAGATGGGTCAGTGGAGGGGGTGATACTCTCTCCCAAGTTGACAGACCAGCAGCACAGAGACTGTAAGCAAGTGCTGGAGCAGTTTGCTGGCTTGTTCTCTTTGACCCCAGGCATCACTGAGTGGTGTGTGCACCACATTGACACTGGTGACAGCCTACCTGTCAAAAATAAACTGTACAGGTTGTCTGACCATGTCAGAGCCAGCATTAAAGCTGAGGTCGCTAAGATGCTGGAATTGGGGGTAATTGAACCGTCTGAGAGTCCATGGGCCAGTCCAGTGGTGCTGGTACCCAAACCTAATCCTCAGGGGGGACCCAAGGAGTTAAGGTTCTGTGTGGACTACAGAGGATTGAATGCAGTCACAAAGACTGACGCTCACCCTATACCTAGAGCTGATGAGCTCATTGATAGGTTAGGGGCTGCTAAGTACCTGAGTACTTTTGATTTGACTTCAGGTTACTGGCAGATTGCCCTCACTGCTGGAGCCAAGGAGAGGTCAGCATTCTCCACACCAGAGGGACATTATCAGTTCAAGGTAATGCCCTTTGGATTAAAGAATGCACCTGCCACCTTCCAAAGGTTGGTGAACAGGGTCTTGTCTGGGTTGGAACAGTTCAGTGCAGCTTACCTGGATGATATAGCTGTATACAGTTCTACCTGGGGGGATCACTTAAGCCACCTAAGGGAAGTGCTTCAGGCCATGCAGCAGGCAGGCCTGACTATTAAGGCAAGCAAGTGCCAAATAGGGCAGAGTGCTTTGGTGTACCTGGGCCACCTGGTAGGTGGGGGCCATGTACAGCCTCTCCAAGCTAAAATCCAAACTATTTTGGATTGGACAGCACCTGTTACCCAGACTCAGGTCAGGGCATTCCTTGGACTGACAGGGTACTATAGAAGGTTTGTTCAAAATTATGGGACCATTGTGGGGCCCCTCACAGAACTGACTTCTAAAAAGAGGCCCAAGAAGGTGATTTGGACCCCAGAGTGTCAGAAGGCTTTTGACACTCTGAAAGCTGCTATGTGTTCAGCACCAGTGTTACTGGCCCCTGACTACACAAAAGAATTTGTAGTTCAGACAGATGCTTCAGAGCAAGGGATTGGGGCAGTGTTGTCACAGCTAAATGAAGGGGGCCTTGATCAGCCAGTTGCCTTTATTAGCAGGAGGCTTCTTCCCAGAGAGCAGAGATGGAGTGCCATTGAGAGAGAGGCTTTTGCTGTGGTGTGGTCACTGAAAAAGTTGAGACCATATTTGTTTGGGACTCACTTTCGTGTTCAAACTGACCACAGGCCTCTCAGATGGCTCATGCAGATGAGAGGGAGAATCCCAAGCTGTTAAGGTGGTCCATTTCCCTACAGGGAATGGACTTTACAGTGGAACACAGACCTGGGGTTGCCCATGCCAATGCAGATGGACTTTCCAGGTTTTTCCACTTAGCTGAGGAGGACTACCAGGGTGTAGGTTAGTAACCCCTCACCTTTCGTTTGGGGGGGGCTATGTTGTAAAGTCATCCTGTGCCCTGGGCACCCCCCAACTTTTTGCTGACTGGAACTGGTGGTAACTGACTCTGACTGACCCTGGGCTCTGTTTAACCAGGCCCAGGGCCAGTGCCATGCTGAAACACTTAGATAACAGTAAAGCACCTACATACACTAGGGTACACTTTGGGTTGGGGTACCCTGTAATTGGCATGACCTACCCCCTAAGCCCCTAGTATATAATAGGGCAGGGGATTGAAACTACCTAGAAGTCCCCAGTATCCTGGGGCATGGCAGTTTAGAGGCCAGCAGCCTTTTTGCACTTGCATGTGTGCCCTGCTGAAGCCTGTGGTCAGTTTAAAAGCAGCCCTGGGCGCCAGGATTGCTCTTAAACATGTAAATTGTGGCCAAACTCGACTTTGGGGTTTGGGGCACTTAAAACTGGTCAACCTAAAATGTTTTGGCATAATAATGACCCCCAGGGTCTCCCCTAGGTATCCCAGGGTGGGGGGTCAGGTATCTATAAGGTAGACCCTTATAAAATGAGTTTATATATGCCCTGGGTTAAGTGAAATTCACATTTCACTCTCCCCATTGTGTAAAGTGCTGCCCAAATTCGACTTTGATGCTGGGGGCACTGGGCGTGGAGGATCTGCAATATTTTTACAGATTCAGCACTCCTAGGGTCTCCCTAGGTGACCTATGGGGTGGGGGTCCTGTGAAAATAAGCCAAGTACTTATAAAATATGTTTTTGTAAGTCGTGGTGCTGGAAAAATGGCCCATGTCATTTTTCCCATTGCAAACCCCCTGCCCCATAGGTTAACATGGGGAAAGTTATTAAACAATAACTTCTGATAGGAGAGGGATAAAGATTCCATTCAAAGACTCACTAGAATGGTATTGATAAATCCTAAAATATGATGGTATTGAATTTTTCCCAAAGTGAACAGACAAGAAGTTATAACACTTTCTGGGTTTTAGTTTCAAATCCAGCCTTCCAGTGCTCTGCCCTGATTGGTCAGAGTTAAGGGGATTAGCCAGCCTGCCTGAAGAGGTGATAAAGATCCCCTGGGGCCAGCCAGATGGACTGGGAGGGCAGTGAGCTGTTCTGCAGGAATGCCAGGCCAGGGGAGGGGTCGTAAACAATGAGCTTCAAAGGGGCAGAGCCCAGAGCAGTGTCATTAACAGCTTTGAACCCCCACCTCAGCAAGATGGCAGGATTAAGGAAGATATGTGCAGATGTAGGGAGGAGAGGCTAGGTTAATTAGCCAACTCAGTGGGAGTGTTTAGCCAGCTCTTACCTCCTTGCTGGAAAATCAGCCATATGGATTTGGAAGCTTTGTTGCACTCTGGGATAGAATAATGCCACACTCTGCAGGAAGGAGTCACTCAAGTGGGAGGTTACCCTACTCCTATTGGTGAAGCTTGACCTCCTGGATGACCCAGAGACTGTGGAATAAGTATCTGAGAGAGGCCCAGCCCCTCAGATCTGCTGCTTGAAACTGAAGAAAGCAAGACTGGCCCTGCTGAAAAGTTCTGCTGTGCAAAGACTTCTAAGGCCTGACCTCTGGAGACTGCATCACCTGAAACTACAGCTTTGTGGACTAACTGTGCTGAGTAAAAGAAGTCAAGAGTGGACTCCCTGCAAGCTACAGGTTAACAGAGCTCATCTGGACCCTCACCACCAAGAATCATCAACCTGGGAACTACCAGTGGATTTGTAAGGGTGACGTCCAGTGCATTGTGGGAATTGAAGTCCTCAACTTTCAAGGACCATCTTGGAGCTTCCAGACCCTTGGAGTAAGTTTGAGACACTTTGGGACCCTTTGAGGAACTTCAGGAATAAGTTCAAGAAGTTTGGGGAACTTTGGAGGAACTTTGAAAAAAAGCTCCATAAGGGGACCGACTCATCCTGGTCAGCCAAGCCGCCTGCCTTCAACCGCGAGCCGGCCAAGCCCACCAGGTTCATCCCTCTAAAAGCTCCATCGCATCGACTTCCAGAGATTGACCGGGACTAGCGAAAATCTGAAGCCGGCGAACCCTCACCGGATCCGGCTACATGAGGAGCATTGAGGGACCCCACGAGAAAAAGCTCCAGAAAAGCTTCTACGTCCGCTCGTAAGAAAGTCGACCGGGAACAACCGCGAGCGCCAATCCGCCTGCCTTCCATCGCGTGTCGGCCTGGATTGTTGGATTGCCCCGCTGAAGCGATCTTGAAAAGTTTCTAAGTCCGCTCCAGGGAAGTTCACCGGGAGATCGTCAAAAGGCTATCCGGCGGAGCCGCACCGGATCCGGACTGACGGAGAGCGTCGAGGGGCCTCGAGGAGAAAAGCTCCAGAAAAGTTTCTAAGTGCGAAGGTAAAAACATTGACCGGGACCTTCCGCGTGGGGTATCCGCTCAGGGTTCCATCGCGGTCGGCCTTAAACTTTGACTTTGGCCCGGTCTATCGCGAGGCTATGTCCCAATATGGTGCTATATGCTTCTAAGTGCTATATTTTATTTAAACTTTGAAAATTCATATCTCCGGTTCCCTACATTGGATTTTTGTCGTTTTGGTGTCATTTTAAAGATAAAAATACTTCCTATTTTTATAAATTGGTGTTGGATTTTTATTATGTGTTGTGTCTTAATTATTTACTGAATTGGTGTTTTTAAATGCTTTACATACCTGTCTTTGAAGTTAAGCCTGTCTGCTCGCAGCCACGTTACCAGGGGTTGAGCATAGGAATAATTTTCTGAGACCTATGCTGAGTCCTATCATGTGTTAGTGGCCTTATTGCCAGTGGCAGACCTACATTTGCCCCTACCAATAATCCACTTTCCAACACAGACCCACACAGGAACTCACACACCCACTCACAGACACACTCACAGACTCACACAGACACTCACACACCCATCAGAGATCCACACAGGCACTCACACAGCCAATCCCATACTCACACAATAACTCATATACCGTCTCACAGACCCACACAGACCTCACACACCTACTCACAAACCCATACAGGCACTCACTCACAGACCCACACAGCCACCCATAGACCTCCTCACAGACCCACACACTCACACATCAACTCACAGACCCATAGTGTCACTTACACATCCACTCACAGACCCACAGAGGCACTCACATACCATCTCACAGACCCATAGCGCCACTCACACACCCACACAGATACTCACACACCCACTCACACACCCATAGTCATTCACACAGTCACTTACTCACCCATGCAGCCACTCACTCACACACCCACTCACTTACCTATGCAGCCACTCAGTCACCCATACAGGCACTCACATAGCCACTCACCGACCCATACAGCCATTCACACACCCACTCTCAAATGTTACAGGTTACAGTTAGGAAATAAAATTGAAAAAACCTTAGAAATTCCCTGCAAAAACCAAATGTTACATGGGCATTTTAGTTAGGAAATATTTTTTTTTAAAAACCTTAGAAATTCACTTAAAAAACCAAAGGTTACAGGGACGTTACAGTTAAGAAACCGTATTAAAAAAACATAGAAGTTCACTAAAAAAACTTAAGTTACAGGGACGTTATAGTTAGGCACAGATTTTACACACAGAAAACCATAGAAATTCAGCAGTTATAGTTACCTGAGCTAACTATAACTTACACCCCTGCAATGCACTGCTTTTTGACATCACATATTACATCACTCATGACATGGTCAGTGATACCACTGATGACATCTCAAATGACATAACTGATGATATCATCCAGTGATTGAGAGTGTTTTCGAAAGGTTTATGTCATCAGTGATGTTATGTGAGATGTCATCAGTGATGCGCAATGAGTTAATGTGGTAAAATTTATATTGGACATACTGAAAGAAAAATAAAATTGCGTCTGAATGAACACAAAAGTAACATCAGAACAAAACAAATGAAATCGACAGTTGCTCATCATTTTACTGAGGCTGGTCATAACGTCAGCCAATTGAAATTTTGTATCCTGGAAAAAATAGAAAAACGAGAAGGAAGAGACAATCATAACTTTTTATTGCAACGAGAAAACTATTGGATTAGCCATTTATGCTCCTTGAAACCTCATGGAATGAATGATCGCATGGAGTTTCTATGTTACTTATAACTTAGTGACTGTTCAGCAATATTGCACACGAATGTATGTAACATTGATCCACAACGTTGCCTGCACTGTTTTTTGTTCATACGATTTACTATTAATTGAATTAATTTTCTTCAGTGATCACATTATATAGTGTTGAAATGGTAATTATCTCACGTGAGTGAACCTGTTATTGTATGGTGTTCCTATTTCATTGTGCATAGGAACATTCACATCACTTTATCACACAGTCCGCCAACTAGGTGTTCGGTCTTTACCTCTGAAGCAACTTTATTAACATCACAACACTCCTGTTAACATCACCAATAGTCCTCTTTTTACCTTTACTAACCACGCTGTGAACGTCATTATGACGACGTCACTTATACGCATGAACATTTGAGAGACTTGATCACGAATAACTCGAACAGGAACGATGACTATTCGTTTTAAACTGAGACACCGGTAAGCGGCTTGATCACTTGCTTGATTATAGCTTTAAATATCACATTTATGAGCACACTTTTTAATCTTCGTGGCACCCGTAACCGTTTTATTTTTTCTTAATTTCACTGTATTTTCTTCATCACTGCTCGCTCTAATAATATAACTACCACACCGGAGGCATCGCCGCCCGTTTGTGGGTTAAGGACTGCTTTTGTCACCGCTCGTTTTAAATGAAATAATATCCGCACCGGAGAAAGCGTTGACCGTCGGCGGGCTAAGGTTTCTCTGATTCCTTTTTCCACGAGTGGGTTAAGGCTTAAGCCGAAATGCATTGGGATTAACGAAGTGTATATACCTGCTATACTGCATTCTGGGAAATGTAGTTTGATTCTTTCTGAATTTCTTGAAAACAAGAGCAAAAAATATTGTGAAGTAACAATATCATTAAACATTCATACCTATGGACACAAAATGGTGTTTTCATAAATATGGAAATAAACTATTGAAACCTTTTTGGAGGACATTTTAACTAGTGCCCGGGGGACATACCCCACCTGTATGGGGATGCGACTTGCTTGATGTCATCAGTGATGTCACTGACCATGGCATGAGTGATGTAATATATGAGGTCATAAGCAGTGTATTTCAGGGGCGTAAATTATAGTTAGCTCAGGTGACTATAACTGCTGAATTTGACTGGTTTTGGCGAGTGAAATCTGAGCCTAACTATAACGTCCGTGTAACCTTTGGTTTTTTGAGTGAATTTCTAAGGTTTTTTAATTCTATTTCCTACTTATAACATCCCTGTAACCTTTGTTTTTTTCAGTGAATATATATATATATATATATTCAAGGTACGTATATGTGGAGTTAGGAATGATAAATCTATAGTTCCTTTATATGCACTTACCTTTGATATTTTGGTCTTCAATATTTTTTCCATGATATTCTATCACAGTATTCCTATTGTCCATATTTAATTGTGCAATCCTTGGTAGATATGTCCTTCCTTCAACACGGATGTGGGATGAATGTTTTACAACAAAATGCCTTATTTCTTGACAGCAGCCAGACTAAACTTGTCAATCCAAACTGTAACACTTTGCCATATCACGATTTGCATGAATCCGAAGCCTATCAATTTAACACTATTGGTGCATATGAGTAACTGAGACTTTAAAAAACCACCTTTTCTAAAACCCAGACCTCTAACATAGAAAATGGTCTGTATTTAGAGAGAGTCTTGGGATCCGAACTAGTTACTGTTTTCAGTTATCACAAATATACTAGTTTAGGTGGTGTGACCCAACGCTATCTGTTTCAGTTCTTAAATAACTGATTTCAAATAGCTACAATCTACAAAATTTTTTTTTAGAAAACAAGCTGTAGCAGCCTCTTTTTGCTACAAAGCGTTATTCAGTGCATTAGTGTTTGCAGTCAGTCAAATACAGAAGCACTTATATTTTCTATCTTATTTCCATTACAACAATTAACTCGTCTGTTAGTTCAGCAAGATTAGCTATATCATGAAATGCTGTCTCGAAGCAGTTGTCACACAGATCTAGGCTCTCTAGAGTCTGTGAAGCTATCAATGACTGGACATTGAGTACACCTTATAATAAACACTAAAATCATTTATATCCTTATTAGGATTGGCCTGTTAAATTCCGATAAGTGTAGGAATTCCTGTTACCGCACATGTAGGATTTATGAATTTGTGGATTTTATTTCACCACATAAATACAGGGTGCTACAAAACATATATCCCTCAGATACGTTTCAGCGGGTCAAAGCTACCGATAGTAATCAGAAGAAAAATGGCTGGATAAATACTGGACATACCAATTTTAATGCAGTAAGCACCAAAATATGCATGTTATTCCCCATTTTAGAGGAATAGTCGGCATGGTTGTTATTCATTGCTCCTGATAAATAACTTAATGTACAATAAATATCACACTTAACACTAGGGCTACTTGCAATGAGGTTCTCAGTCGCCCAAGAAACATGCCTTTATAGATAAGCATTTGGTTTATTTCTTAAAATATTATAAAAGTAGTTGTTAAAGATGTCTTCTAATTACAGGCGCGTCGAATTTGAAAAAAAGCTGCAGGGGTACAGCAAAGATGTAGAATACTTCAAAAACGTGACCAAGTGACTATGGAGGAAATGAAGAATAATGTTGAAAAATGCATGAGCTGGATGCCAATCTGACTAAAGCATCACTGGAATTTGAGGTTTGTGTTATTAAATCAATCTGGTCTCCTTTTGTAAACGTCTGATTATTGGATTTTAGGTGAATTGTAATATATCAACCTGTTCTGTTTGCCAACATTTGTACAATGTAAATAGATCGCCTGAGTTGGTAATCTGCTCCTTATGCAGAACACATATTTCAATCACTCCAAAACACTTTCCACCGTGTTGTGACACAATCCTATATGCCTAGGTGTTCCTGCGAATCCATTTTCGTTTTACAGTAAATGCTCACAACCTCATCTCTGATATATGCCCTGATGTGAGTACTTCCAATGCTTTGTTGATGGGCGCCCTGTAATCCAACTTTGATTTAGTAGAAGAAAAATGCTGAACAAGTGAATCAATTTCTCAATTATGTAATGGACAAATTAATCACTCTATCATACTGGTTACCTACTGACATATCTAGTAATCTCTGATTAGGCAAACACCCTCATTGTGAGTTTTTTAGAGTGGTATCCCCGTGGATACCCCGAAGGGGCGTTTCTATGGAAATGCACCTGTTAAAGCCTCAGTGGTTTCTGTGGATATTTTCCAGCTGATCAGAGCAGGTGGACAATGTCTGCAGAAAAACTACCGGAACCAGGCAAACCTACTTGATTTAGGTGGTAGTTCAATTTC
Organism: Calotriton arnoldi; assembly: GCA_963921515.1. Lineage (NCBI taxonomy): Eukaryota > Metazoa > Chordata > Amphibia > Caudata > Salamandridae > Calotriton > Calotriton arnoldi. The sequence continues at coordinate 41,863 of CAWUFW010021509.1, read as the reverse complement.
CTTTAGGATATTCCCCATTTCGGGGCCAGCAACTCTTGATGGCTTTAAACTGGTGCAGACGTACTGGCTGGCATTGTTAATTCCAGCCCCTTTAAGTCCATATGCGGTTTTCGGACACCTTCTAATGAGGGCCAAAGTATCTTCCGGTGCCTCACTTAAGACACTTCCTGTAATAATGTCAGTACCAAAAGACTATATGAAGCATTCAATACATCTGCCTTCAAAGTAAGCCTGGGCGGAGTTCGCGGAGTTCCGCATAGCAGAACTCTGCGAAGTGCAAAGAAAACTCCGCCGCGCTACGCGCAGCTCCGCAAGCGACAGAGTGCGTTAGATAAATGCTGTTTGCGGTGATTTTCAGTGCCAGGTGCTTGTCCGCACTGTGCAATCATCGCGAACGGCACCGTGCACAGTACAAGCGGGCACTGCTTCCTTTCTGCCGCTCGAGTAGATTTTTACTCGAGCGGCAGCTTTCTCAACGCGAACGGACAGTTTCTCAACGCGAGCGGTCGCAAGCATTAGCGATCACTCGCAATGAGAAATCTAACCGCCCGCATTCGGAAATCTCTCCGGGAGGTTGATTTTCCATGCTCGCGCTCGCCAACTTGATGTTGACGATCGCGAACGAGGAAAAATCTCGCTGGGAGGTGGATTTTCTTCACTCGCGCTCATCAACTTGACGTTGACAAACGCGAGTGAGGAAAAAACTCCGCTCCGGGTTTACAACCTAGTTTTAAACATATAATTTGCCAGGATCACATTTTCAGGGTGCCTAGATTTTTAACAACTTTGTTTTTTCTCATTTGTTTTATTTATTCATGTGTTTGGATGGCCATTCCTGCTGCCACCGCAGAACCAAGTGGTTCCGTAAGGGGAGAGAGAAAACTCTCATGCCATCTCCTGTTCCAAAAATACATTTATTATGTGGTCCTCAGATAGAAGACACACCAGACATCAAAATGACAAGAATAGATACTAAAATTAATCTTAGCCAAAAGCTGAGAAAAGATGATTTTATTAAAATAAGTATCTATCTGCAATCACAGGAGATACAATGGCCGCCAGTAACAACTTATTACAATACTAGCAATACATTCTAAACAGTTGCAGGCTGAGCCAGGTCATTATTCTACCCTGTCTGAAAGCTTGGGGGTGGTGGTAAGCCTTGGATTTTAATATTAGAAAGACAAAACCTCTGTATCAGTAAAGAGCTCCCTAGATGTGAATACAAACTTAAGGGGCTCAGATATTGAGGGCACCAGAGTATTAATATATCATTATTGAAAAAGGCACCAATAGCTTGGGAAAAGAGAAAACAGTATGAGACAAAACAAGGTCACAAGAAGATTGTGACTTTCACTGCCCCACTTTTGAGTTCAGCGTTTCCAAAAAAATGGATGCGGCATCAACCTTTAAAGACAGGAACATTTTCCCATTGTGTATCACTTGTAGAACAAGCTACTGGCTTGGGTCGCTAAGGATAAGATGTCATTCCTAAGGATCTATATTTCACCCCTTTTCGTGATTGTAGTGGACTGACATTTGGGAAGAACAGGACCTTGGTTTCCTTATGCAGCACCTTGCCTTGTTTTAAAGTCTATCTAAAAATCAAGGCATGTTGGGGCCCCTCTTGTAAATGTATTCGTACCATACTTTGATTGGTCCCCTTTTAACCTTTGGTAATGTCTTTAATGTCATCTTCCACAGCCCAATTCATTCCATGTTTACTGCCACCTGCAAACCAGGGCAACAGAAATGCTCCATCAGAGTTGGAGCTCTTTTTTTCAGTTGGCATAGATCAGTACTCTGCATCAGCTGATCCGAAGCAGATTTGCCATTATTTTAGTTGCCTGGATCTCTCTCCTCAGAGAGACAGCAGCCTCTCACCACTACCGGGCTCCTTCCATTGTTGCCAGGTGATCAAGGCTGCTATCTTGGATTTTCAGTAGTGCACAAGAGATAGACTGCAGCTCCACTGGATATCGTGATTCATCAGTACAATCCATATTATGTTTCTCTCCAAAGAAGATCATTCTCTTCAGCCTACTATCTGCAGCTGTAGCAAATAGGGATTCTCTCTTGGTGCAGTGATAATAGCTGGCAAAGAAGTTGATGTCTTGGAGAGCAGTGCAAACCATCTCACCCATCGCTTGCATGATGACATCCCTCAGGATACCTCTTCTGGTGTTCATACCCTAAACAAATGGTGTCCTATAGCAGTGATTGAACTTCTTTCTTTCAAGCCGCAACAGTTGGTCGCTTGTTGACGAGTCAGGTATCACTGCATTTAGTTTACACTTAACCTTGATACTCTTTTCCCTTGCTGCATCATCTTACATAGTCGGTACTGCAGCAGTGCCGCAAAAACATGTTTACCTAACTGAGCCACGGCCGAATTCTTGCCTTTTAGCTCTTAGACCACATTTCTGTTGCTCTCCCTGACTGGTGCATATATTACAACAGTTCTGAAATCACCTCCTTCCTAACGGATTTCTAACCAGCAAGGGTGGCAAAGGGGGCAACTACTGGGAAAAAAAAAACTTTTTATTTTTAGACTAGGAATGGAACAGGCACTTGGGGAGCACAAGGCAGGACATATTGAGAGCAAATGTAGTGCTGATTAGTGGTTTATATCCACTCCTTAATTTATAACAAAACAAGTGCAGTGGTCCAAACCTCTTATTAGGAGCCCGCCATAAGTGCTGCCATTATTCAGGGTTGACAGACATCAGGGCAGTCTAGTCTTGAGACCACCTCATGCACTTCAGGCCTGCCAGAAGTTTTTGCGGGGCCTGAGGTGAAAAAATTATACAGAGCCACTAATCAGTGTCTGGTGTTCAGTAGTGGTTTAAATGGTTTAAGCTGCCATAACTAAACAGTGCAGGCTCGGTTCAAAATGTATTAAAAAAAAATTGTGGCAAAAATTGATGGCTCAGGGAAAAACGAAGAGATCACACTCCTCCTGACACCCCCTTCTGACAGCCCTGATGTCCTTACTTCAACCACCCTACACTTCTGATGGATACATATGCCTGTGGATTGCTCACCTTTTGAATTACCCCTTGCGCAGCATTCCACAGAAACTTTTTTCATAGCTCTCTCACATCGACGAGGACGTCACATTGGCACGGATCTGCTCGCGACTCTGCATGACGTCATCGGATCCATAAGAAGACCTCGTCGGCGTGCTGAAGTCAGTTCCCTTTTTTCTGCGCCGTCGAAGCGTAACGGTTTTTCTAGGACTCTCCATTCTTTGTAGTCTACTTTGTTGCAGTCGTCTGTAAACTGTTTCTGTACGATGGCTACTCAGAAGAAGCCTTTTTCAAACCCTGTAGTGAATGTGGGGCCCATATGTCTGTCACGGACCCCCATGAAGATTGCCTTTGGTGCCTGTCATCTGACCGCGATGTCGAGGGATGTTCGTCGTGTCGTCGGATGAATCCAAAGGCCCTTAAAGAGAGGGAAGCAAAGTTGTTTATGGCCCGGGCGAGGAAGGAGAAGAGAGGTCGGAAGAGGACTAAGTCGAGGTCGAAGTCGCCGACTCCGCATACCTCGAGGTCGTTCAAAAACCATAAGAAGAAGCGGCGTCATGGGTCCAAGCATCGATCTTCAAAGGACAAGTCATCGAAGTCGTTGTCCCCGGTCCAGCGGCGTCATAGAAAAGATGACATCTCGCCTTCTCCTGCGCTGCAGGTGACTCGGGTGCATTCTCCGACGCCGAGGGACTCTTCGGTGCCAAGGGAAGGGTCTCGTGCGCCTTCGGCTCCGATCCCAGATCCGGTGTCTCCGGCGCCGCAGCCAGAACCCGCCGTACAACCTCGGTCTACTCCAGATCAGGCGGCTCCGGATCCGTACCCGCCTTTTCTGGCTCCAGGTGCGGATCCATCACATTTTCTTAATGTAATGCATGGCATGTTTGCCAGGGCGGTGAACCCATCCGACGTGCCGGCTGGCCCCGTGGGACAGCTTTCATATAATTTGGGTGTTCCCCAACATTATGCCCAGGCACCATTTGTGCCATTAATGCCGATGACTCCGTCTTGGCCTCTCCCGACGCCGAGGTACTCAACGCCAATCTTGTGCCAGGAGGGAAGGATAGCCTTTTCTCCGGCGCCGTCTCGGCTTCGTGCGGCGCTGCCAAACGCTCCTGAAGGGCCTCCATCGACGCCGGCTCCGAGGTCACCGGCGCTGTGTCTGGCGCCTCCGATGCCGATTCCAAAGATGCGATCAAGGAGGGAGGCTCAGAGGCTTCTGGAAGAGGAGAAGTTCCAGGAGCAGCAAGAGCAAGCTGAGGGGGTGAGATACTGGATTCTATGGCTGTCTTTGAAGGTCTTCAAAAAGCCAGTGGACTGGACACATCACCAGATTGGGAGCTCTCTTCTCCCAAATCTCTTCCTTCTCAAGAGGTGGCCTCATACCATTCAGTCATAAAGAAGGCAGCTGACCTTCTGGATTTGCAATTGCCAACTGCGGAGGTCAAATCTAACATTTTTACTGAGGTACTGCACTCCGCTGCATCAGTTGTGGAACCTTTGCTTCCGTTCAACGAAGCCTTGACAGATCCAATCTTGGAAGTTTGGTAGAAGCCAATGTCTTCCCCTGCTGTGTCGAGAACAGTGGCAAGGCGAAAAAGGTTGTGCCTGGGGATCCAGCATTTTTATCGTTGAACCCTTCGCCTGAAACTTGGTGGTTCAAGCGTCTTGTTCCTCTAAGCAATCCGCAGGTTCCTTCCCCTCCACTCCGGGGGATAGAGACTCCACATAGTTGGAACAATCTGCTAAAAGGTGTTTTAATCGGCCAGCATGGCCTTAAAGTCAACTAATGCCACATGCCTGTTGGGGCGTTACATCCATGCATTGATGGACTCGGCTATGGAGGTGATGCCTGAGCTGTCAGAAGGTGTCCAGGGTCACTTCGCTGAGATCCAGTTCGGGCTTGATACGGCTGACTACGTTGCCAGGGTAATGTACTCTTCGGTGGCAACTACGAGGCATGCCTGGTTGAGAGGGTCAGGATTCTCTACGGACGTTCAGGCCACGCTGTTGGACCTTCCCTTTGATGGCTCTAGACTCTTTGGAACCAAGGCGGACTCAGCTCTGCAACGTTTTAAGGATAGCAGAGCTACCGCTAGATCCTTAGGCTTGCAATCCCAACCTAGGGGTTTTGGGTACCGGAGATTTCGGGGTTTTGGGAAGGCTGCTCCATTTCGGGCCCAACAGCAGCAGCAACAGCAGCAACAACAGAACCCTTTGTATAAATCATACAGAGGGAAAGGAAGAGGTCGTCTGCGAGGGTCGACTCGCCAGCAAGTCTCTCCCTCCTCCTCCTCCTCCCCTGTTCCCCCAACTGGCTCCGCAGGGAAGCAGCTTTAGATCCCCCATCTTAGAGCATGTTGGACCCGTTGGAGGTCTGGTGTCCCATTTTCCACAAAATTGGAAATCTGTTATGTCAGATCTTTAGGTTTTGAATCTTGTAGAAAATGGGTACGCCCTTCCTTTTTGGGAGTTTCCCCCTCCTTTCCCTCCTTGCCAGGGCTGGTGTTCGGAGGACCATCTGTTGCTCAGGCAACAAGAGGTTCTGTCCTTACTTTAAAAAGGTGCATTAGAGGTTGTTCCGGAGCAGGAAAGGGGTCAGGGATGCTACTCCCGGTATTTCCTGGTCCCTAAAAAGGACGGACGATTGAGGCCGATCCTGGACCTCAGGGTCTTGAATTTTTACCTCAAACAGGAGAAGTTCTAGATGTTGACCCTAGCTCAGGTTCTACTGCCATTGCAGCAGGAAGACTAGATGGTGTCGATTGATGTACAGGATGCGTATTTTCACATCCCCTTCCTGGAGTCGCATCAGAAGTATCGCCATTTCACGGTAGGGTCTCAACACTACCACTTTGCGGTCCTCCCGTTCGATCTTACTTACACACCTCGGGTCTTCACAAAGGTGATGGTGGTGGTGGCAGCACATCTCAGGAGGTCGGGGATTCCTGTTTTCCCCTATCTGGACGACTGGCTGCTCAAGGCAAAGTCGCCGGAGATGGTGCTTCTTCATCTGCAAGTAACAACGGGGCTGTTGTTCGACTTGGGTTTTTTAATAAATGTGCCCAAATCTCACCTGGTGCCCTCTCAGTGCAACCTGTTCATAGGGGCGGTACTGGACACTACTGTGAGTCGTGCTTTCCCGCCTCCTCAGAGGATTCTGGACATCCAGGATATGATCTCAATGTTTCAAGATGGAGCGGCTGTTCCAGTCCTGAAGGTCTTGCGCCTGCTTAGTCTGTTCACTTCCTGCATACTGTTGGTCAACCATGCATGCTGGCACATGAGGGCTCTCCAGTGGTGCCTCCGCAGGCAGTGGTTTTAACACAACGGGGATCTCAGGGTGGTGGTCAGAATCTCCAGAGACACTTCAGCGGGGCTGTTATGGTGCAGTGTTCCGGGAAACCTGTCTCAAGGGAAGCCGTTTCAACCTCCTTCTCCCGTGGGCACAGTGATATTGTATGCCTCCACTCTAGGGTGGGGTGCTCATCTGGGGGATCTGGAGATCAAGGGTCTTTGGTCTCCAGAGGAAAGATTGCTTCACATCACTCTTCTGGAATTGCAGGCGATACGTTTGGGTCTCAAGGCCTTTCTTCCCTCCCTATGTGGTCAGTCGGTTCAGGTCCTGATGGACAACCCTACCACGATGTGGTACATAAACAAACAGGGAGAAGTAGGGTTGTATTGTCTCTGTGGAGAGGCTCTGCGACTCTGGTCCAGGGCTCAGTACCATCAGATTAGTGTGATTGCAAATCACCTAGCCGGGGTGCTGAATGTGCGTGCGGACAGTCTCAGTTGGCAATACTAGGCCGATGACGAGTGGCGTCTTCATCCGGAGGTGGTCCATCACATTTTCAGAATGTGGGGGTTTTCTCGGTTGGACCTGTTTACCACTCATGAGAATGCACACCCGTCATTCTGGAGTCTCTAGTATCCGATGCGGGGGGAGTTGGGGGACGCGTTTCAGTTGGATTGGGGCTCTCAGCTTCTTTACGCGTTCCCCCCCATACCCTTGATTCCAGCGGTTCTGAGGAAGATTTGCCAAGACCGGGCCCAAGTCATATTGATCGCCCCGGATTGGCCAAGAAGGGTGTGGTACACATACCTACTTCACCTCTCATCGCACCCTCCGCTCCGTCTCCTTCGCAGGGCAGACCTCCTATCGCAGTTGCAGGGGCAGGTTCTACACCCCCACCTCCAGAGCCTGCACCTTCATGCCTGGAGATTGAACAGGGCAACCTGAGTTCTTTCTCTCTCCCACCGGATGTGGTGGATGTTATTTTATTGGCCAGAAGACACTCCACTAAATCTGCCTATTCTGGTAGGTGGGCCAGGTTTGTTAAATGGTGCGGAGAGAGATCAATTGATCCTTTGAAGGCCCATTTATCGGATATTCTGAGTTTCGCACTTTCTTTGGCTCAACAGGGTTGTGCAGTAGCGACAATAAAAGGCTACTTGTCTGCCTTGTCTGCTTTTTTCTGCCTACCAAACCAACCCTCTTTGTTTAAGTTTCCTATAGTCATGAGATTCATTAAAGGTCTCACTAACAGATTCCCTCCCACTCTGATTATCATGCCTCAGTGGGATTTAAATTTGGTTCTTACATTTCTGATGGGATTCTCCTTTTGAACCTCTTCATAGTTGTCCCTTGAGGTTTATCTCATTCAAGACAGTTTTTCTGATTGCGATTACCACGGTTAGGAGGGTTAGTGAGCTACAGGCTCTTAGTTCTAAGCCTCCTTTCACCTCTATTTATGCGGATAAGATGGTTCTTATGACCAGAGCTGCTTTCCTGCCTAAGGTGGTCACCCCTTTCCACCTAGGAAATCCTATCACTCTACCCACTTTCTATCCTCCCCCTCACCCTTCTAAGGAGGAGGAGAGACTTCACCTCCTGGACCCTAGGAGGGCGGTCAGCTTCTACCTGGACAGGACAGGTCTAAAGACTTCAGGCTGGATGACCAACTCTTCATTGGTTACATGGGAGAAAATGAAGGGCAAGGCTTTTCACAAGCGCATGCTGTCCAGGTGGATCATCCTCTGCATCAAGAATTGCCACGCCTTTGCCAGGAAGGAGCCTCCTAAAGGGAGTAGAGCTCATTCCACCAGAGCGAAGGCTTCTTCTTTGGCTTTGGCTAGGGGTGTCCCTGTTGTAGACATCTGCAAGGCGGCAACTTGGGCCTCCCTCCACACTTTTACAATGCATTACTGCTTAGATTCTAAGGTGAGGAGGGACGGCCACTTTACACGTTCTGTGCTGCAGCATTTTTTGGTATAGGTACGCGGACACTCTCCAAGGGAGCGAGACTGCTTGGGGATTCAATTCAAAAGGTGAGGAATCCACAGGCAGATGTATCCATCAGAAAAACATGTTACTTATCTTCAGTAATGCTTTTTCTGGTGGATACAATATCTGCCTGTGGATTCCTCACTGACCCGCCCGCCTCCCCGTTGTCTGCCTACTTATACCAAAAATTATTTTGGGTATGACATTCTTGTATGTCATTTGCAATGTTATGTTGCTTGTTGCTAGCAAATGTCTATATATTTTAGAATTTCCAGTTTCCTTTTCTTCTTGAATAGTATACTCTGTATATTTGTGCATGTGTTGTATACTGTGTATACCTGGAAAATGTTGTCGGTTCACCTGTTTGCCTCGAGGGCACGGAAAAAATGCGTGGAACTGACGTCAGCACGCTGACGAGGTCTTCTTATCGCTCCGATTAAGTCACGTGGAGTCGCGAGCGGAGCCGTGCCATGTGGATTAGGAGAACTATGAAAAAAGTTTCAGTGGAATGCTGCGCAAGGGGTCATTCAAAAGGTGAGGAATCCACAGGCAGATACTGTAACCACCAGTAAAGGCATTACCGAAGGTAAGCAACTTGTTCTTCCTGCCTTTTTATCTCACTTTTGGAGGTTCTTTTTCATTCCTGCTTTCTACATCCTTCCTTCTTTACCTATCTGTCTATTCCTCCCTTATTCTCCTTTATGCTGCCTTTCTCGCTCTTAAAGCCCCATCCCTCAAATACAAGGGCTAGTGCCCACCACCTGCAACTTCCGACACAACTTTCTTGCATCACATTACGTCATTGATCGAAACGCTGCATAATGTAGGGACTAATTTTCACAGGTTTTGGGGATTTCCCTTAATTATTTCCTTTGAGAAAATGAGCACCAATAGCGCGTCTGCAAGCTCATTAGAATGCTAACTCGAGTCAAATCATGGAAGGATGTAAAGGATACCTAACGGAAGCCGGTTGGAACAAATCCCTTCCGTCTGCCTGAATTCCATTTAAGAATGTTCCTGCCGGCGTCTCACAGAGCTGCGAGCAAAGTTCCTGGGCCTCAGCTCTGGACGGCATGCTGGGAACATTTTGCAAACTGCTTCAGCACAAACCATTACCCTTCTCAGGCAGAAGCATTCAACCCTGCAAAGCAGCCTCTGAAGGAAGATAGCAACAAACATTGGCAAAGTCAATAGGTCTCACCTTTATGTGAGTGCCAAGCTATTGGCTTTGCCAATGTCTGTGTGTAGAGTACTGTTACTAGAAAAAGAAAAGAAAACATTTCAGAATGCTGCATAAAAAGCAAAAACAAATGTTAAGGTATCTTCAAACTGTACATTGAATTCTAAATGGGTAATCTTTGTAAACAGCATAGTTTATTTTTTAAATACTTTCCAAGCAGGAAACTCTGAACAAAATCTAAAAAGAGCCAGTATCCGAATTTAAAGGAAAATGCTTGTCAAGGCCTTGTTTACTTTCCACAGGACTAAGAGCTGAAACGAATGCTAAATGTTGGAGCCGTTTGCTGTTCAGCATTAGCCTAGGGAGCAGGTTTATGTGCCTAGAGAAGACGTGGCATCCCCTTTTTAGGTCTCGCCTAGCGCAGCGCGCATGCGTTGCTCTAGGAGAGGGCCTCTTGGAATCAATTTAGACTTCCAAGAGACTTCTCTGTGTGGGTCTGCCTCCTCTCATACATCCCATTGGCCTTTGCGTGTGACTTTCAATAATGAAAGCACTGCAAATGGCCAAAGACGGGTGCATGTCCCGCCTTCTCTCAAAACTTTCACTCCCATGGCCTAGGGGTCTCGGGAGCGAGCAGCAGCGCGCATTGTGCCAGCTGCATTCCTCCCTGATCATTATCTTGGCTTCCTCCCCGCGCCCATTTGCAGGGCAGACAATTAGTGCCTCGTCACTCCAAGGCTCCTCTTGTGTTGCTATCTTTTGATCTTCGGGTCTGCAACCCGATCCTCTCTGCCCCTTCCTTGTTATTTTGGTATTTACTGTTGACCTAAAGACGGCTTGTTTTGGTTAGATCCTGTGTTTGTGTAGCTGTGCTTCCGAGCCCTCGAGGCACTGTAAACAGACGGGATCCCAAGCCTATAGGAGAGTGCAGAAAATGCGCTAAGTCTCAGTAATGGGGGTGTCGGCAGGGCCCAGAGCTCCTGTACCCCATTCAACCCAGCTTTAAAAGACTGACGGAACGCAGTAAAGAGAGAAACATTTTATATTCGTGACCAGCCAGCACGGGGTGCCTGGCTTCAGAGCTGTGGGGGCTGGCACGTCTGTTGACAGAATCTAAAGTCCCTTTACCTGCTTCATATGGGATGTCTGCCCCCTCCCAGCTACCCCCATCGTCCAGCTGCGCCTCGGTAGGTGTGGAGTAAATCCGGCTTAGCACTCCTTGCGATGACTGACAGCCTTTGAAAGCGAAGCTAGGGGTGTTATTCAGGCACTGATGCTCGCATCTCAGCCTAGCACCTATCACGCTCATAACTGATTCTAGACGCTACCTCAGTCTGGGACCCTCCAATAATTGACTGTTTCTGCAGAGAAGCTGCAGACCCCGCTCAGAGCTCTGTATTACCAGAAGGTTCGGCGCTGCAGCTGACGCGCATTCCAGGCGCCGGGTGTGCGCGTTCACGAGTCCCGGCGGAGGCCCAGGGGTGAAGTGATGCTGTAACTGGCCCTGTTCGCACTCACTTCTCGCCGCAATAAACTGGCCGCACTTGTGAGCCGTCTGTGTGCGAGGATTTATGTCCTGGCCGCTGCACGTGGCCTCACTCGTGAGGCTCACACTGAGCAGGTGTGAGCAAATACTTCACAGTGCACTAAAGGCCATCTGTTGGGTTTGCAGTACTTCAGTTTACGTTTCTGTTTTAATTTTAGCTTCACACCGCCGTTAATGCTGGACTAAGCCTGTTTCTAAGCGCCCCCACGATAGGAAGATGTTCGAAGAGAAGCACAAAAAGTTAAACAGAGGTGCCCACGATCACACAATTTGCAGATGTGGGGTTGGACCGATTACAACTCTGGTTATTGAGCTGATAGACCTTGTCTACCCTTCACTTGTGCTTGTGGTTAGTCAGTGGTGCACCTGAGTAACCTGCTTGCACCAATGAGTCAGAGTGCAGGCAGTACACGGTAAAACTGTGTAAAAAACGAATGGATATTGTTAAGAGTGCACCAGTCATCGACTCGATGAACCCATTCTACCAAGCTTCGGTCAGCGCCACAAAATCAAGTTATTTGAGGCCTCAGCCTGATTTTGAGTCCGCTTGACAAGGGGCGGCCAGGGAACTTACTGGAAATGCATTTGTTTGCCCCCTATCTTGCCGAGTGATTGATTGGGCTTACAGGATCTCACTTTGGGCAGTCATTCCTCCCCTCACCCCCCGGAAGCAGCAGTGTATTTCCAGTGCAGGCTCTCTTGCAGCAATCCTTCTAACAGACAGGCAGCTGTCTCACTCTCATCTACAAAGGAGGTGGTTTGACCAGTTCCCCGCCCCCTGCTGACATTGACCTGCTCATTAGCTAGGCTGTGACAGATGAAATGACATTTTTATTGCTGGCTATCAAGAAAACAGAAGGATGTTATAATTCTTAGCTCTGTTTTGGTTTCCAGTTCTGATTTAAAAAAATATATATATCCCATTGGGGTCTTTTGCACACGTGGCTCGTGCGTTTCCTGCTGAACCCCTCATTTCCAGAGCATCACGTAGGTGTCTCTCATTCCCCCAAAGTAAAACACTGAGGCCTAGACATCGATATCAAAGCCGGACAGCAAAATAAAGGAATATCCGGTTGGTCCACATAGCCATCATCACTACTTCCGGGCACACGTTCTAAGATGACGGTCCACCAATGGCAGGTCAGTATCCATCACCTGCAGCATAGACTCGCGTCCGGGTACATCTTCGCGCCACCAAAATAGAAGGCAGAACTGGCAAGCTCGGGACAGGGGACACGTAGCTTCACATTTTCTCAAATGAATGAATGACAACGGCATAGCCAATAGGTCTCGCCTTTGGGACCTTATAAGTGTTTAGCCATGCAACAGTTGATGTTGTTGCACCAAGGATATTGTGCTGCATAACTAAATACTTATAAGGTCCCAAAAGCGAGACCTATTGGCTATGCCAATGCTTGTTCTTCTTGTTAAGCACACCTTCTGCCTCAAATACCAGCTAAGTGAGTCATCAGCCTGCCTCATCCCCCAGCGTCATAAATGCTGCCTTTGTCTGTCAAGGACTGGTCTTTATTGCACCTTGTGGAATGCAGGCTATAAAACAACACCAGTACAATAAAGTCTGCTCTTTAGTCAATCCCTGGCAAAAATGTACCTGTTGCTATGTAAGTAACAATGAGAGCAAGAGGGGTGTGGATGTGATTGGGGGAGCTATACATGGGGAGAGAGGAAGAAAACACATGTATTCCCATGGGGTTTTGAATGAAAAAGAAAAAGTAGATCCTGAATGTAAGCAGTGGAAGAATACAAGTCATCCAGTCAAAAGAATGTTAAAGAATCTATGCTCCAGGGGAGGGGCAAACACAATTAGAGGAAGGAAAGTGATTGAGTAAGAAGCAAGATAATGAGAGTGACAAGAAAGTCAACCATGGTCTGACACAAAGCCCACCATAAGTTTTTGGTATGGTCCACAAGCGGTCTTTCGACATCAGACAGATAAAAGTAGGCGTGTTCATAACTCTTGTAATTTCGGGTAGCGAAATTACTGCTAAATTGCGAGAAATGACACAGAATTACACAAGATGCATCTTGTGCTAAAAGAATTACATGAATGGTCCGTTTGGGGAAATATTCAACTTGAAAATGTAATTTCAAGTTGATTTCTAGTTGCTTGCATTCAAGCCACTGCTGCTCGAATTTGGATTTGTAGTTCTGTGGTCAGAATTTACCTGAATGGTCCGTTAGGATGAAAAATCTAATGGAAATGTTAATTGGTCGTCTACGTTAAAGGAACAGCTGCTCATGTTCAAAACATTGCAGATCATGTTTGAATTTGTGGTTTTGCGCTCAAAACTTACCCGAACGGTCTGCTCAGGTAAAAAATCAACCTGAAATATTGTTTGCTTTTAAAAATTACCTGAAGTGTACATCTTGTGTTAACATTTCTCACTGATACTACGCCATGTGACTTTATGGTGTAATGTTGGTAAGTTCATATAAATTTTGTTATGCAAAATTACACCAATTACTCTGTCGTAATTAAAATGTCCCCTATGCCTTCCTAACAGCTGTCAGCAGACGAGAACTAAAAATGCCTTTGCCCCATGCTGGTGGGAAAATAGTGGCTGATGGCAAAATAGATGACCTCCACTCCACACCATCACTCCAAAACATCTCTTACTTCTACGGAGTGGCAGTACTTCCAGGCCAGCTTGGACAGCTGACTTGGGAGCCAACAGTGTGGAATATCAGGGGATGCAAATCATCAATGCCTCACCTGTCGAACATATCTTCCCCTAAAGTACCAAACATCCTAGCACAGGACACACCACAATTACAGTTTGAGAGCTGATGTGGTGTTGCAGTTATGGAGCACACTATGAACAACTTAAAAGAACTCTCAGGGAAAATGTTATGCAAGAGCATGGGCCATGGTCAGAATAAATGGTCCACCCCCTTAAAAACAAAACTAATTTGAAATGTGGGGGCTAGATTATAAGCTGTTAATAACATTCCAAATCACAGTTCACTCCAAGTGGAAACAAAATAGTGAATTTTTGCTTTTGCTTTATAGTCTAAGTCGTATTCTACATTATGTGCCTGTCTGCACTTCTGATAATTGAATACTCATGAACACAGTGTGTTTTCAACATTGTACATTTACAGCAAATGAGGACATGTTCTACACTGTCAGGAAAGGACACATTTAAAATGTCCCTCTACTCTTCATTTGTGAAATTGATTGTGTTGGTTGGTTGTGTTGCACACTGACCTACTATACAAGTGAGATACTGACATGTTTGCTATTTTTTCCAAAGGCTATTAACAAAGAAGAAACATTACTTGCGTTTGAGAAGACCCAGTTCCCATTGCTGCAAACCACAATCCTCAGCAAGTTACCCTATGAGCAGCTGTGGCAGACTGCCTATGACTTCCACACTAAGTCAGATGAATGGTTGAACGGTGAGTATACTGTCTTTTTGAATGATATCTAGCTATGTTCATTGTTACAAGCTCTATATCAGCCTTCACATGCATCAAGGTAGGAGTTTGCGAGTCCTTAATTGCGATTATTAAGGAATCGCAATTAAGGACTCGCAAAAGCCTATGCATGTAGGAATCGCTATAAAAATACCGATTCCTACACATTCCCTATTTGCGACTCGCAAATTGCGAGTCGCAAATAAGGAATACCTCCCCATTCATTGCTATGGGCCTAGAGGCCCATAGGAATGAATGGGAAGACATTCTCAATTTGCGATTAGCAATTAGAGAATCGCAAATTGAGAATGTAATTTCAAGGTTGCAAGGGTGTCAAAAGGACACCCTGTTGCACCCCTGAAATTGTGGCGTGCACAAATGTTGCGCACACACATGTCCCAAGGACATGTGTGTGTGTAACCTACAACTTTAAAAAATGCACTTTACTGCATTTTTCAAAGTTTTTGCAAATTACCATCAAGTTCAACTTCATGGTAATTTGCGCCCCCTAGTAGCGAAATCGCTACTTCAAAGTGGTTCTTGCATTGCATTTAAGGAATCGCAAAATGCGATTCCTTAAATGCTATCGCAATTTGAGAACTCGCAATTAATTGCGAATTCTCAAATTGCGAGTGCCTTGAACCTTGATGCATCGCAAATGCCATTTTTGCGGGCGCAAACGGCCGATTTTTGCGAATCGCACCGTTTGCGCTCGCAAAAATGATTGATGCATGTGCCTGTAAGTGATATCAGGTGGTTATGCACCCAAAGTACCTCCACCAGAATGTGGTGTCTTTTAGGATATTCTTAAAGATGCAATGTTGCTAATCTAGAATGACCGTCTGGTTAATGCCGTTGCACAATTTCCAATTTTTCAAATGGGTTTGAACAGATTGAGATTTGTTCAGGCAACAATGATCTTAGTTGCTCTATATTGACTCAGAAGGATCTGGTATGTGGATCTCTGACTTCCGAGCAAGGAGAGACTGGTCAGTCTTTTTATTGCTTCTGTTGCTGTTGCCTACAGCAGTGGTCTTCAACTAGGTGCAGGAGGACAAAATTCATACAAGGTTTTTAGGATAACCACTTACTATGTAAATGATTTCCATTCAGATTTAGAGTATTCAAATGTGGATAAACCAAAAATATTGCATGGATCTGTCCCTCCTGGGTGTATGCTCAACACCAGCAGCCAACTGATGAGGTTGCACTCCTACTTGAATGTCACTTTGAAATCAGCACTAAAAAACAAAGAACCCAGTTCAGAAGCTTTCATCCATGTATCAGTGTATGTAAATTTATCTTATGTAGATTACCTGAAAATCTGTCATGGATCCGGCCCGCTGGACCTACTTTGGACACCCCTGATCTAGATGAGTTCTAAAATTAATTTATTTAAGACAAAAGTCTCTTAAAATATAAATACAACAGTTCATAAAAAATACTGCCAACTGAATATACATTCAAATTTAAAATCTTTTAAAGCCATTAAAAATCTTGCCAATGCAATGGTTACATCTAGATATCGCACTGAGAATAAAAATTTCACAGCCGACATTCTTGCTATTGTGCTATACTTTAAAAAGATAGGTTTAAAAAAAAAAAGCGTTGAAAAGATAAAAAAGTAAGGCAATCTATAGCAATATGAACATTAGTGCATCGCTTTCCCAGTCCACAGTAACAGTTTCTATCTGGATTCCTAAAAGATGTTAGGCCTTACGGACAGGCATACAGATGATGTAGCCATACTCTGAATTTTAATATTGTACTATGCATACACTAGTTTGGTAGGTAGACTAAATACACCCCTAGGTTAAAGTAACACGACTGAGGATTATTAATATTATTATTGCATTCTTATGTAGCGGGTAGCTACCCGAAGGGTTTCCCAGCGCTTAGGTGACAGGCAGAGCAGCTTAAGGAGTGGTGCTGGAATTAATCAGATTTAAGACTCTAGGGCATGAGGGATAGATTAGAATAGCCAGGTTTTCAACTCTCTGCGAAAGGCGAGTGAGGAAGTACAGCAACGCAGAGACTCTGGGAGGGCGTTCCACAATCTGGAGCCGAGTAAAGAGAAAGGGCGGCCACCCATCCGGGCGCGTATAACTCTGGGAACTGTGAAAAAAGAACGATTACTTTAAAGCAGAGTGCGAGAAGGGTGGTAAGGAGTGACAAGATTATGCAGACACTGAGGTCCTGAGCACAAGTGTATTTTATACGTATAGCACAGTGCCTTGAACTCAAAGCGCTTGTCCACTGAAAGCCAATGAAGGTCATGAAGAAGACCCGACACAGAGGAGTATTTGGGGAGGCGGAACAAGAGTCTGGCGGCATAGTTCTGGACCACCTGAAGGCATCTGAATGCTCTCATACTTTACGATCACTTTGCACTTAGCAGTAAAAAGCAGAGGACTTCATTCACAAACCTTTCTCCTATGCATAGTAGGCACCTACTCATAGAAACTGAGAAGTAAGATACAAGTAAATCACACCTAATCACATAAAAAATATTTGTGATTTGGGCATATAGGGTCAGAGTTATTCTTGACACATCTTGATCTTCAGAAAGCAGGTCAGTTTTTCATATCATGTTGGGCTGAGTTCAAAATTCAGCAAGTATGACAAGCTTTTAAGATGAGGAAAATTCAATCAATCAATCAACCATGTCACTTATAAAGCGCACTACATACCCGCGAGGGTCTCAAGGCGCTGGGGGAAGAGGGGGGTGGTGCTGCTACTGATCGAAGAGCCAGGTCTTGAGGAGTCTTCTGAAGGCCAGTAGGTCTTGGGTCTGTCGGAGGTTGGTGGGGAGGGTGTTCCAGGTCTTGGCGGCGAGGTGGGAGAAGGATCTGCCGACGGCGGTCGTTTTCCGGATGCGGGGGACTGTGGCGAGGGCGAGGCTGGTCGAGCGGAGCTGGCGGGTGGGGGTGTAGAAGCTGAGTCGTCTGTTGAGGTAGGCTGGTCCGGAGTTGTGGAGTGCTTTGTGTGCGTGGGTGAGGAGCTTGAAGGTTATCCTCTTGTTGACAGGGAGCCAGTGCAGGTCTCTCAGGTGGGGTGTGATGTGGCTGCGTCGGGGGATGTCGAGGATAAGACGTGCAGAGGCGTTCTGGATGCGTTGCAGCCGTCTCAGGAGCTTAGCCGTCGTTCCTGCGTAGAGGGCGTTTCCGTAGTCCAGCCTGCTGGTGACGAGGGCCTGGGTGACTGTTTTTCTTGTTTCGGTGGGGATCCACTTGAAGATCCTGCGGAGCATTCGGAGGCTAAGTGATGTCTGGAACTGTTGATGCACCACTCACATGTGAGGTTAGACTTTAGGTCTACATTACATTACATCCTATCAGTTACCATAGTTAGGTCCTAGGGGTAATTACAGCCCCTTAAACAAAGCCAAGCAAAGTAATTTCTCTATGCAACCAATCTTAAAAAATGAAAATCTGAAAGTTTAAAGATAATCGATCTTCTGACTCTTATAGGAGCGCTATATTGGCATCCTAAGGATCCTTTTTAAGGTCTTGTACTTAGCTCATTTGTTATTTTTATGTGACTAAATTCATCTGCTTCATAAATTGGTCCCATATCATCTGGTAGGATACCTCTAACCAGCCTGAGCTGACGTCTTTACCTACCTCAATAAGATGGTCTAGTACTATTGGCCTGGACCACTAAATCTAACAAGTAGGAAAGAAGATGACCTTATGGTTTATGGATAATATTTGAAAAGCTATTTGTTCTCAAAATAATTTATGCTTAGCTTAAAAGTCCTGTCTCTATTATTTTACACCAGGGACCTCTGGATGGCAATGTATTTAGACTGAATAAGAGACATGTTAACAGTATCAGCATTTTGTACCATGCCTTAAATTTTTATGGCCTGCAAAGTAGGGGAAATGTTCTGTTCATCGCTTTGTGAAGGATGAAACTGACAATCCTTTTGTTTCACCTCTGCAGGTGCTTTCCAGCCTTTAAATGCAGAAACCATTGTGGAAGACGTTGGAAACATGTGGCGGACGATGTATAAACTTACAAAAACTTTTGCAGAGGTTCCTGCGCCAAAACGCGTGGCTGAGAATGTAAAATTTAAAATTGACAAATTTAAACAGCATCTTCCCATTATCTCTGTTATCTGCAACCGTGGAATGAAGGCCAGACACTGGGAACAGGTACTAAGCAGTGGCGGCTGGCAGGGAACAGGGGTTGCGGTGAAAAAAACAAACTAAAAAAACCCAAAACACCTACCTCTTCGACGACCGCGTCTCTCCTTGCTTCCCTGCCGACGTCCCAGAATGGAACTGGAACTGGGAGCACACACAGGCTCCCTCCCCTAAGCCAATCATCAGTGTTGTGATTGGTCTGAGCGCCATGGTTCGGCGCTCAGACAGGAAATGGGAGCCTGGGTATGTTCCTCACCAGGCTGTGTAATGCAGCCTGGTGTGGAACATGCAAAGTGAGCATTACTGTTTGACCGGCCCAAGACGGCCGGCCAAACAGTCATGCACACTTAGAGTGTGCACACCACTCCTCTACCTGTGACCCCAGCCCCATCTCCCTCCGCCCTAACC
Organism: Calotriton arnoldi; assembly: GCA_963921515.1. Classification (NCBI taxonomy): domain Eukaryota; kingdom Metazoa; phylum Chordata; class Amphibia; order Caudata; family Salamandridae; genus Calotriton; species Calotriton arnoldi. Next base: position 22,827 of record CAWUFW010021509.1, on the reverse strand, counting down.
CAGCCCCGCAGCTACTAAAAATAAAATGATAATAATGAAGTAATTATCATTTGCTTTGAAAGCAGTGGGGCAACGCTCCTCCGCCTTAGCGGAGGAGCCGCCCCTGGTACTAACATATTACTTTAACGATGATTTCAGTGACACATTAAACACAATTAGGCTCAGTTGTACTAAACCTTATACAGCCACATTGCAAAAAGTATAAAAAATTGTGCAGTGCCATATTTAGTATGAGTCACATGCTGATTATGTCATCAACACTACAAAAACATTTTACTGTGATACTAAACATTGTGCTGTGGTACTGTGGCGAGCCACCGATACCTTCTGTAAGAGTTGTACTTGTGTATGCATTCCTGTAACATTGCAAAGTGAAAGTTAATCATCCTAGGTTAAGCTGCCTAAAATGTGCATTTTCACATAAATGACACCTTACATCTCCTTTGCATAAATAATTGGGATTGGTGTTTCCTGACGCAAAGCTATTTTGCTCACAACAAATTTTGGCGCAAAATAATTTGTATGGAAGAAAGTTGATCAGCGTTAGTGTTTGTGCCACAAAGCGCTGCCTTGTGTCACATGATTGCCTGCGCTAACGTATAATATATCAGGTCATTAAGCATTATATAAAGTTCAAAGTTTCAAAAATTGATGTTTTCACATTCTTTCTGCCACATCATGTGCTGGTTTTTGAACTATCACAAAAGTGTTTTTGCCATCAGCCGAAAGGGTTAACTGATATTAATTACCTACTCCCCCAATCATAGCCCGGGCTGAGTGTGAGGCACATAGTGTGGTAGATGAGCAAGTAACAGATGCAAACATACTTAGTAAAGGCCAATGAAGCTATTAGCTGCTTAAACAACTAAGACCTGGCCACTAGCACTATTTTCATTGTATCACCTCATCAACTGTCGCTCACATGGATGATCAGGACTAACACTGGCAACCCTTCACCCCCACCCTCACTGTGAAGGACTCAGGAAGGGAAACAACCGTTACACCGCATACGTTACAACACATGCCATTACCCCGCATGCCGTTGCAACGCGAAAGGCTTGTAGCAGGGAGTAGAAGGTGTTGGATTTAACTCCAACACCTTCCCTACTGTTGCACACACTGGAGTTGGAATAGTAAATTATACTATTCCAACTTCCAGCGCGCCCCCGACAGCAAGTCGGGGTAAAGATTTGCGTTGCAGCAGCATGCGGGGTATTGGCATGCATTGTAACGTCATACAACCCTCAGAGATGACTGCTAGCAGCATGGAGCAAGCTACAAATAAACTTGAATGCAAACAAAGTAAATAATTTAGCAGCCCTCACCAAACCTGGATTCTACTAGTTCTTGCAGCACCTGTGAACTTTTAATCAGAGTTAGGAAAAAATGTATAAGTTTGAAACACCAAAAATTCGAAACGTATGTTGGAAAAAATCAAGAATTTGAACTTTAAAAGTTTGGAAAAAAGAGGAGCCCAAAAAAACGTAAAAATATGATGAGCTCCAGGTAAAGAAAGGTTTGGGGTTTGGGTGAAGTTTAGACCTACATTATAGGTTATGGATTAGGGGTAGGATTATGTTTAGAGGAAGGGCGAGTGTTGGGATTAGGGTAAAGGTTTGGGTTAGGGATAGGAATAGGATTACCTCTAAGGTAATGGTGTGTGTTGGTGTTAGGGTAAGGGCTATGGTTAGGGATACTATTACATTTAGGGTAGGAGTGTGTGTTGGGGTTAGGCTTAGTTTAAGGGATAGGGATAGGGTTGGGGATAAGATTACCTTTAGGGTAAAGGTGCGTATTGGGGTTAGGGTAAGGGTTAGGATTAGGGATAGTATTGGCTTTAGGGTAGAGAGTGTGTTGGGTTAGGCCGAGTAGAAGAGATAGGGATAGAAAAAGGGTTAGAGATAAAATGACCTTTAGGGCAAAGATGTGTGTTGTAGTTATAGGGTAAGGAATAGAGTTAGGGATAAGGATAATATTACCTTTAGGGTAAGAGTGTATGTTGGGGTTAGGGTAGGGGTTAGTCTTAGTGTAAAGTAATGGCATAGGTAAGGGATATAGTTAGACTTTAGACATGTTTTAGGGGTAAAGTTAATGTGAGAATGAGCATGAAGATTAGAATTTGTTTGGTTAGGGCCATGGATAGGTATGAGGAACGTAATGGGGTAGTGTTAAGGGGTTGGGGCTAGGGTTAAGGTACTCACGTGTATGGGGCAAGTGTGAGCGTGATCATTAGAGCTATGTATTGGGGAGCATGGCCAACAAGAATAATTGCTTGAAAAAGAGAAAACACAACTAATTGCCAATTGCTCAGGCTGCATTTATATTCAAAAATTAGTTTTCTAACTGTGGGGTTTTAATTTTTGACTTTTTTAACGACACATTTCTAAATCTCAACCTTTCACTCACCTCAGACACTCGTAGAAAGCAGACAGCAGGGTTATTGCCCCCATTCTTAGCATCCGCATAGGCTGAACGAATATAAGAATGCCACAGAGGGCATTAGTAATATTTTAGATGAGATTTCCGAAACCGGGGTGTCAAACATGCAGAAAACTGCCTGCAAATATTAGACACCCATGTACATTAAATTAGAGATGATCTTCTTAACAAAATATATAAATAATAATATTGAGGTGTAAAAAACTGAAACATAAAGATGATTTGTGGAATGTTTGCTAAAGTCTCATCCTCTGACAAGTTACACAGGCTTGCTTTCCAGTCCATCTTTTTTTGTTCACAGCACCACTTCAGACAGAGACCAGACATATGCAAATCCGACTTTGTCCTGCTAGAATCGAAATAGTGTGTGGTAACAACAAGGAGAGACAAAAAGGGCTTTAAAGGTCCAGCATACGGGCCCTGATACTAGTAACAAAGAAAGGAGTATGCAGTTCCTAAGGGGGCTGACAGTGGCTATGGAGTAGGTGCAAATAGCTGGCTACCAAGAGGGAGGATGGGGAATCCTTCCTTTCGGAATTAGGGCCCTCACACACCCAGCCCGCTGGGTGTCATGCTTCATCATTGGGCATGCTCCTCGTCGGGTCGGCGCTGCAATACCAGACGGGCACCCTCAGTGGGGGCTCTTTGGCGGAGATCTTTTATTCCTTGCCGTATGGTGAGGTGTGTGTAAGGGGCCCTAAAGTGTAGAAGTGTAGTGTTGTGGTTTCTAAAAAGACCAAGTGAGTTAAAACAGGGAAATGGGAGGATCAGGGCAACCAATTTAATATTCCTGTCTCCCACCCTGATTAAAAAGAGTAATGGCGACTGTCTATAGTGATGTAAAAGGCAGTTGCGCTATGGTTCAACATGTTTCTTGCCCTAGTTGTCCTAAAAAGGATCAGGCGGCAATTCTTCAGGACCTAATTAGAGAGTTGAAATCTACACTAAATGGCTGGTAATGGGGTATAGTAACCTAGATATTACCAGTATGATAGCACCAGTGGCGTGTGGTGTCCGTGGGTGCAGTAGCCAATTTAAAATTTAATCAAGACTGGCCCCATCGGATAGCGGCATGGAGTGGACACGTTAATTCAACGTGTGTCATCAGCTCGCACCCACTCGGCGGAGGACCTACCCTGCAGTGCCAGTTCCGGAACATGTTGACCACATGAACCATAGCGCAACTGCCTTTTACATCACTATAGACAGTCGCCATTACTCTTTTTAATCAGGGTGGGAGACAGGAATATTAAATTGGTTGCCCTGATCCTCCCATTTCCCTGTTTTAACTCACTTGGTCTTTTTAGAAACCACAACACTACACTTCTACACTTTAGGGCCCCTTACACACACCTCACCATACGGCAAGGAATAAAAGATCTCCTCCAAAGAGCCCCCACTGAGGGTGCCCGCGGGTATTGCAGCGCCGACCCGACGAGAAGCATGCCCAATGATGAAGCATGTCACCCAGCGGGCTGGGTGTGTGAAGGCCCTAATTCCGAAAGGAAGAATTCCCCATCCTCCCTCTTGGTAGCCAGCTATTTGCACCTACTCCATAGCCACTGTCAGCCTCCTTAGGAACTGCATACTCCTTTCTTTGTTACTAGAATCGAAATAGTCCAACTTGAAATTCCAGGCCAGTCCTGTCCAAACTGCCAGAACTAGTCCTCTCTAGATGGAAAGACAAGCAACCCCAGACCAACTTTTAACTTGTTGGGCCTTATCAGTGAGGGGCATGTGCCCTGAAGCAGAGTGAACACTAGACCCATGCCAGAGATTTTCGAGCAGAAAAGCCAATCCATTAGTGTCCCTAATCTTCTGTGACACATTAATATGACTTTGTGTTGTTAATCTGTTGTTAAAAGCAAGTTGAATGCTCAGCCACGGCTTGCAGCATGCTTCATCTTCAGGTTCACTCCTAGGTGGAAATAGACACGCAGCTGAATAGTCTGAAGTATCAAGATTGTTCAGAAAGTGCGAAGTGTCAGAAAGTAAAGAGAGGGTGTTTTTCTAGTGTGAGCCCCACCACCTTTGTCTATCTTTCTATCGTTACCTAGCTCGTGCAACTAACTAGATACATGGAGTTGTAATCACTAAAGTACACTACCTCTACTGCACTAGACAGACCCTAAAACTAAAATGTATGCTGAAGGTAATCTAATCTTTATACGGCACCCATTTCCACAAAAAAAAAAAAAAAATCATGTCCCTAGTGTGCAGCAAAAGTGCTGACATGTTTCTGCCCTGTCATGTGCCACAAGGATCATGCGCATTCATCAGGATTTAGCAAGAGTAAGATGATGACTCCACATGAGTGTGTAAAGTAATGAGAGTACATAGTCTTTCAAAAGGCTATTTCTTAATTCCTGGAACCCTGGTTGTATGGATTTGGTTGTATGGATTTGGTTGTATGGATTTGGTTGTAGAATTTGCCCTTAGTCCATCTGTAATTGTGACATGGACATGGAGAGGCCTTAATGTATAGCCAAATCATATGACCTTGCATTCATTTCCCCACCCACGACGTCTGCTTCCTGAAGAAGTGCCAATCCAGATCTAGGATTTTCTATAAAGAAGAGAAAAGTTGTAGTGCCTTTTTCAATTGCAAATGGCCAGAAAGTAATTACATTTTTGATGGAAGATCATTTCAGGTTTTCATTATGGCGCATGGGCATAACTATCTGATGTTTGAAGTAGATATGAATGTCTGGTAGGTGCAATGCACTGCAAATGAACAGGCCTTGTTTGTGCTGCAATCACTGCGCTAGGCATTGCACTTGGAATCTGATTATCTTTTTGGAAGCAGATAAAAAATGTGCAGGTTTTTCGGGATATGTTGTTGTTTCTTCTTTCAAAGTGACCTTCTGGTTGCTATATTTCCGAGGAGCAGTAGCCTTTGTAGCAGATCATTCGGTAGACCAAGATGGACAATGTTATAGTATTGTATCCTCAAAACAATAGTTAAAATAAAGGAGACCCATATTGGTGGTATTACGTGCCTGGGGTACCAAGGGGAGCCCATGAGGGCAACAAGGTTTTTACCGCCTCCGCTGGCATTTTATCTTCATCTAAAGTTGTCAGCCATAGGTTTGGAAGGGCTCCCATCATCCAGATCTAATTTTTTGGGCATTACATTTTAGTGTGTTGTCTGATATCCAGGTGTCAATTGCTAGTAGACAGTTTATGAAATTGGTGTTTTCTGACTCAGGATCGCCGTAAAGCGGCTAATTTGCGATGTAGACCAAAATGAGACATATAAAGGGGCTGAGATTATAGCACGTTTAGTCCTGCATCAAGCAGTTTAAAGCCAACACTCCAGACCTATAAGAATGGTTTGATGTATCAGTAGGTCAGTTGAACTGTGTGTTCAGTCATCAGATATCATAATGTATAAAGTATGTGCATATTTATTTGGTGTTTAATACCGCTGTAGAGTAACCTCCTAATCTTCCAATATTCTCTTCAGTAGGGAACTGTGCCAAAACAAATGTGCTCACACATTTTATCGTTTCAGATCTGACCTGCAACAAAGAGCGTTGTAAAGTACTGAAGTAGTAAATTTGGTTGACACACGCATAAAGTCTTGGTAATGATTTATTCCAATTTTGTTTCAGATGAGTGAAATAGTAGGATTTGATGTAACACCAGATGAAAACACATCACTATTGACCATGCTAGAGTATGGACTGTCAAAGTTCATTGACAGGTAAGCAACAGCTTTATATAATTTTGTTTTTGATTCAGGTATAATAACAACTGTTATTACATTACCAGAAGTTATTACACAGAAATCTTATTAATACAACAATATAAAAATTTTAAGAGAAAAGATTGAGCCACATACATAACGTGTATTTTGTAAAGTGCACGTTCACAGAGAAGGGTATCTTGGCACTGAATAACAGATGTTTATTGTTACCCAACTCAATGGTACTTATTTTATTGACCTCAGAAGGATGAAAGACTGAGTGCCCGCTGGGATTTGAACCTCTGACCATGAGGTCAAACACAGGCCCCTACAGTGGATGCAGTAGTCCACTGAGCCACCAGATATGATACAACCAGTCACCTGAAATAAGATGCTCATGATATAAATTAAATACAAACATCTCATTGTAGCACTTAGTTGTTATAACAGTACTTGTGTGGCTGATGTTGACCTCCAGCGCATTCCTCATGGTAGGGCTGTCTGGCAGGAACTGAGAGTTAAGGCTGTCCTGTATCTGAAAATCACTTAGGGCCCTATTACAATGTCGGTCGGAGTTGCCTCCGACCCACACCGTCTTGGTGTGGGAACCGACTGACTGCAAAAACCGCCCGCAGCACAAACGCCCATAGAGAGATGGGAGTTTGTGTAAATCCCTGCAGGGATTTTCAGGGGGGCACACAACCGTAGGCCGCAGATGGATGGGAGCCCTGCTGGGGGCCTCCAAAGTCGCTTTCCGACAACCTTTCCCATGTCAGAAAGCCCGACATGGAAAGGCTGTCGTAAACCAACGTCATAATCCGCATGGCGGAAACGCCATCCGTAAGGGATTATGATAGGTTTCCGACTGGCTGATGGGCTCCTTGAGCTCGTCAGAACACAGTCAGATTGACCGGCCGGTTTACACCGTGACCGACGACATTGAAATTCGGTGGTCAGACTGTAAACCAACGGTGTCGGTCAGTAAGCCTCCGACGACCGGTCGGAGGCTTACCGACCAACATCGTAATGAGGCCCTTAGAGGTACATGATCGGGCCAGATATTTGGGTGGTGGATGCTGTAGTAGGAAATGGTGATAGCACCTCAGACCATGGGATATGACTCATTTCAATCTAGTAGCCAAAGTAGGAGACCTTGATGGTCTATTCTTGGCACCATTTACAGCACTCAGGAGATGGAGGCCAGGCCTCTTTCCACGTGATGTTAGATGAGGCAGCAGATAAGATTTGCAGAGAGACAGGTCGTGATAATGAACTTTAAAGAATTCAGTGAGAGCTAATATATTATTTTCTGAGAACATTGAAAAACTGACATTATAACCTAGCATGTGTGCTCTCCTTGAACAACATGGAAACTGTAATCATTTCATCGTAATGCATTCTTTACTGAAACAAAGTAAAAATGTACATTATTTTATAGCAATGCATGCTTAACAGGGCACTGTGAAACCTGGCATTGTGGCATGGGAATATCTGCTTTACTAAGAAGGGTGAAAACTATTGTCATATCATGACACTGTGTACCCTGTTCACAAAGGTAAATTTACATATTTAGATTTACTTATGTGGAAACTTACTATTGTTCATGTGTAAACTTAATACTGCAGCTAGCACTAACTTTACCCTTTTTTGCTATTTACCATTTCTGAGTCTAACTTTAATACTAGGTTCAGACTTAGATGTCTCCACACCCTCAAAACAGTACGGAGACTTCTAGAACAGAAATTACGAGTGTAAAGTTACTAATAGTAGCTTACACACATAGACGGAGGTTTCTGCCACAGTGGCAGCGAGCTCCTTATGATACAGGATTAGGGAAAAGTAGTAAGGTTTAATAATTAGTAAGAAAATATGTTAAATACTGTAATGCAAAATAAAAAGTGTAAATTAACTTAAAATAATTATTATTAACCTGGAAGCAAAATAACAATAACCCATCAAAATAAATGTTTAAAAAATAATTAAATTAATAAAATATATAAAATTAGATGTAGAATTATTATTATTTAAAATAATTTTTGCACAATCCCATTTGGACCATTTTTATATGTAATTAAATATATAGTAAATGGTATTAGAACCTTTTTGTTTAATTATTTTAATGAATTTTAATATTTATATTACATGTATAAATATTGTAGTTACATCAAACACAAATGTAATGCTTTATATATATCTGTATATACGCACACGTGTGTATGTATATATATATATATATATATATATATATACACACACACACATATGTGTGCATAAATGGATGGATGGGTGGATGAAAGATCCGCTTCCCACATCCCTTCTACATTCAGTGCGCTACGATGTTCAAGCCGTTAGCACTCCAACTGGGTATCATGCAAAAAATTAAGGTTTATTGAGGAAATTAAAATCTAGCCCAAGTGGGCAGTTCAAAAACATTAAAATGAATCCTGGTGACTGTATTATTTAGCTGCACTTTCATATTCTGTGTCTACAATAGTTATATAATATCTAAAACGAAAGAGGGGAAACATAAATATCTGATTCAACACAAGTGTCCTCACGAACTATATTAAAACCGTATTAAGGCTGTCATAAACAGTTTCAGCGAGAAATTGAAATGTTACATATTTACATCAAATGCACTGGTAGTAAATATGCAACGTTAGGATTTGGGAGGTTTGTGAATAGCATTTTGTAGTACATGAGTAGTACCATTGTAGTACTACTAAACATACTACAAAGTGCTGTTTGTGAATAGGCCCCTGTGTCGTTTATTAGATGGTGTAAAAGCTTCAGTGATGTGCATACCGCTATTATAATGTATGCTTTATGTTGCCAATACCGGTACTGGCAAGGCATTGTGTAATCTCTCTGATGCAACATGCAAACTGGCATGACATTTCATGGTTTACGAGAGCATTGTTGAGCCTGATAGCCAATATTTGTAATAAGCAATATGGAAAATGGTAATATCGATTGTACTTGGGCAATGTAGATAAAACACCAATGTGCCCTCTTAAAGTGGTGTTTTAATGTCATTTGAGGTGCTTGTATCATGCATAAGGCCGTCAGGACAAAGAACAGGTACACTTAAAAAAGTTTAAACTCACTAAATCTTGCCTAGAAATATATGGTCAGCCAGTTCTGTTCCACCATTGAGGACTGAAGCCCAAAAACACTGACACTGAGTTCAAGGCCTATACTCTGGAATGGCATGAATTCTAAACTGACGGCAAACCCTGCCACCTGCACTTCAGAAAACTATTTAGACTGGTCTTCAACAGACAGCTGACCACAAAGAGAAAATACTGAATGGAGGATCACACCTTACATCTTGATGGATCCTAAATACATTCAAACAATGTTTTTAGAAATCTTTTGTATATCTTTAGAGCTTTAGAATGCCTGTATGTTGATGTGCAACCTTTCACAAACTTCCTTAGCAAAACATGTTTGGCCAATGTTACCGAGCCTGTGTACTTTAAAATGCTACCTTCATTTGCATATTTAAATGTGTCTGAAGGAGCCACCAAAACTCTTGTAAAGCTCTCTTAAAATCCTATTTAAACATTGTGACCATTCCTACTGGCCAATTGTGATTAAAAATGCACAATATTGTCTCACGTTCCTCAACTGTTATTTAATTTCTAATAGCAGACATTGGCCACAAAAACATATCAGGGTCTGTGTTAGGCTAGGTCCTAATGAATTACATTAAATTGGCCTCGGAGTCTCTGCAGCCCCCCTTGAAGAAATTGTAATAGGTTTGAGGACAAGTGTTAGAACTATCATCCGTGGTGTGGTCTTCCCCAATGCCAATTGCCTTCACCACTCTGTTTTCAGAATTTTGTTTTTATTGGTGTTAGGACTCTGTGCACTTTACCACTGCTAACCAGTGCTGAAGTTCTTGTACTTTCTCCCTAAAACATGGTACAATTATTATTATTGCGAATTTGTACAGCGCGTAGCTGCCCCAGCGACGGGACGTCCCAGCGCTACCCAAGTGTAAGTGACTAGAGACGGTCCAGAAAAGGAATGAGAGTTACGCCGGGAAGAGCCAGGTCTTTATGGCTTTACGGAACTCCAGGTGGTTCTGGAGTCCTCTAATAGCAGAGGGAAGAGAGTTCCAGAGTTTGGCCGCCAAAACCTTAAAAGAGCGACCACCAGCTCTGGCTCTTTGAACTCGGGGGATACAAGCCAGCCCTTGGTCAGTAGAACGCAGGAGTCGACTCGGAATGTACGGCACTAACATGTTGGCTGGAACCGGAGGAGCTTGTTAGGTCAAGATTTTATGAGCGACACAGAGGGGTCGATTCCGATTCGGGCCGGAAAAAGCACCGACCGACTCGGATCCGGAAAAAATACCGACCGACACGTACCAGTGGCGCCCGACACGCCAAGTACGATGCAAGCCGCGATAAATCCGACCGACACGTCAGGAAACCAAGCCGACCGACCGAGCCGCTCGGAAAATTGCAATCCGGCCGGAAAAACACGCGAATCCAACCGACCGACACGCACCCGGAACAAATCCGACCGAATCGTACCCGCCAACTCCAACCCGCAAAGTACGATGCAAGGCGCGAAAAACACGACCGAGTCGGACGGAGGACAAGCCGTACGACCGACACGCATACAAAACCGAGCCGAAGCAACACAATACACCGCGACCGACGCGTACGCAGCATACAAAACTGCACAAACACAGCGTGAACGAAACGGAAAACACCGTACGAGACCAATGCAGGGTCCGACTCGGTCACAAGAACGTTTCCAACATACACAAACAGCACAAAGGAAAAATCAACCAAAAAAGCCCAAACAAGCAATTACCAAGCCAATAAATACTGGGGGGTGGGGACAGAGAACAAAGACACACCCACAACTCCACCTATATAAAGGACACAAATCACTACCATGAGCCTTTGCAAATGCCATTTCACTGCCAGCACCCAAGAGAAAGCAACCACACACCCACAGCTCACCCCTCACACAAGCCACACACCATCAGCACACCAACAAATACCTACCTCACATACACCCAGCAAAACACACACTCACACACCCTCACCTGCACACCAACACACACATCACTCACCATCACCACCCATCACCATGCCCCCAAGAAGAATCCCAAGTTCCTAGATTGTGAATTGGAAGTCCTGGTAGACGAGATCCTCAGGGTGGAGCCACAGCTGTTTGGCACTCTGGTCCAACAGACCCCCATGTCGCAGAAAACCAAGATGTGGGAGAGGATCATCAACAGGGTGAACGCCCAATCATCATGTCGGCGCACAAAGACGGACATCCAGAACAGGTGGTATGACGTGCGCAGGAGGGTACGGGACCTGCTGAAGATAGACTACATCAACAGCCAACATACCGGCAGTGGCCCTCCTGCCAAGCCAATATACCTCAGGCCCTGGGAGGAGAAGGTGCGGGCCATCCTTCCGCCAGTGAGCGTATATGGACTAGAGAACATCCCAGAGCCTGGTGAGTACACAACAAATGTACACAATAAACTGCCACAAAACACACACATCACTGTCAAGGGGAGAGTCAAACCATGCACACATAGCAATTACACAGCAACTAGAACAGAATCATCCCAAAATGTGTATGTCAGTCAGATCAACACAACACATGCCATCAAAAAAGTCACATCCAACTGTGCCAACACATGTACAAACACAACCACAACTACAGCTAGGCAGTGGCACAAATAGAACTAACACACACATCCACACATGTAGCCACCACAACAACACCAACACACAGTGAAGACCACTCAAAGGAAGGAATTCTGTGTATGCTGGCCAAGTCAGTGTAGCCAATAGCATCATGGGAGTCGCAGTCACACATATTGCCCCCCACAACTGTCCCATCAACACCACCATGAACCATGCGCACATCACAGGGAGTGGAGAAGGACTCACAAGATGGCTGACACTGGCTACTGCTGTGGGGAGCACAAGGCCCTGCTGCCAACTGTGCACCAACAAACAGCAGGACACCACTGACTGACATCCTGAGAGACAACTTACACTCCCTGCAATGCAAGCACGTTCCATGGTGGGATATCTGGCTGGCTGGGTGGGAAGGGGGACTTGCAGCACTGACTATAGTCACCAGCACCTCCCCTCACCCCCCCCAACACAAACTCCACAGTACCCACCTGGTAGAATGCAATGCCCTCCATCCTAACACAAGATCCCACAAAGCACCACCACCCTGGGTTATGTTGTGTGAAGCACAGGGACACTCTTGGGACTCTTAGCCAAACAACTGCCAGGACAACACTCCCAGCCATCCTGTCAGCACAGCCAGCCCACCCCACAGGGAAGCAGAGTCAAAAGGAAGGAAGCATGGGCATGCTGGGAAGGGGGTGGAGGCAATAGCATGATGGGAGTCGTAGTCACAGACATAGCTCACCCCCACAACTGTCCCATCAACACCACCCTGAACCATGCTCACATCACAGGGAGTGGAGAAGGACTCACAAGATGGCTGACACTGGCTACTGCTGTGGGGAGCACAAGGCCCTGCTGCCAACTGTGCACCAACAAACAGCAGGACACCACTGACTGACATCCTGAGAGACAACTTACACTCCCTGCAATGCAAGCACGTTCCATGGTGGGATATCTGGCTGGCTGGGTGGGAAGGGGGACTTGCAGCACTGACTATAGTCACCAGCACCTCCCCTCACCCCCCCCAACACAAACTCCACAGTACCCACCTGGTAGAATGCAATGCCCTCCATCCTAACACAAGATCCCACAAAGCACCACCACCCTGGGTTATGTTGTGTGAAGCACAGGGACACTCTTGGGACTCTTAGCCAAACAACTGCCAGGACAACACTCCCAGCCATCCTGTCAGCACAGCCACCCCACCCCACAGGGAAGCAGAGTCAAAAGGAAGGAAGCATGGGCATGCTGGGAAGGGGGTGGAGGCAATAGCATGATGGGAGTCGTAGTCACAGACATAGCTCACCCCCACAACTGTCCCATCAACACCACCCTGAACCATGCTCACATCACAGGGAGTGGAGAAGGACTCACAAGATGGCTGACACTGGCTACTGCTGTGGGGAGCACAAGGCCCTGCTGCCAACTGTGCACCAACAAACAGCAGGACACCACTGACTGACATCCTGAGAGACAACTTACACTCCCTGCAATGCAAGCACGTTCCATGGTGGGATAACTGACTGGGTGGGTGGGTGGGTGGGAAGGAGGTCTGGCTGACAACCAAACACAATCAATGCAGACCATGTTCACACCCCAGAGAATACATAGAAATGCCCAAATAATGCAGGACAATGTGCCACACCAATATCAACCCCTGACTGTGACGACTTAGGACAATACAATGTACAGGCCCGCACCCCGAGGCACAGTCACAACTGTCAGGTGTGTCAACCACTGATGCCTGCAGAAACATGACATACATTGTTTGTGTCTCCCAAAAACAGGTGATGATAGGGACACAGCAGCAGACGCTGAGGAGTCCCAGTCCCAGGCTCAAGAGGATGCCGAGCTCACTGGCGTCGTACAGCCTCTGTCCTCCTCGGACGATGAAGAACAACCTGGCACATCCGGTGCAAGTCAACATGCTGCACCAGCAGGACCACCAGCTGCAGCACCAGCAGGTCCACCAGCTGCACCCCCTGCACCCACCCCTCCAACGACTGTCACCACGAATACCATCCCTGCCGACATGGACAGAATAAGGAACAACACCAGCGCAGTGACCCTGGACCAACCTGGGGCCATGGACACCACCACCACCACCAACCCCCAAGGTGGACCAGGGTTATCTGTGCGTGCAACTGCACACACTGCACATGTCAGCAGGGGTGGTGGGAGGGGTGGGAGACAGAGGTCGCTGCTTGCAGACGTTGCTGGTGTGCATGAAGACCCACAACTGGTACGCATAGCTGATGCGTACCAGTCCAGCACCGGAGAGCTCAGCCAGGTAGTGGGGCTCCTCAGAGACATCAAACAGCAGCAGGCTGCCCATCATGCCCGCTTGGACTCCCACATGTCCCAAGTGGAGTCACACATGTCACGTGTGGACTCCCACATGTCACGTGTGGACTCCCACATGACCCGCGTGGAGTCCAAGTGGGATGTACTACATGAGATGACGGCGGTGCACAGGGACATTTTACAATGCCTCCGCCAGATGAACAGCAACCAGTCCACACCTCCCTGTGTGCCAACAACATCTGGTACCGAACAAACTGCAACTGCCACAGGGAGGGAGGAGGACTCTGGCGGAGAGTCCCCTGCACCGCAGCAGCCTGCACTTGAGGGCCCCCCCCAAGAAGAGGGGTCGTCCGAGGAGGGGAAAGTGAGAGGCTGATGGCCAAGCGCAACTCCCAGGAAGCCTGAACCTGTTCTGGATTTTCGCCTTTGTGCACAGACTGTTCACCCTGTTGATGGCAACACTACTCCCACACATTGCATGGGGAGTACAAGTTGGAACAATGTGTCAGACAACTGTGGCCCCGATACTGGGGATCCTGTCTACCTGGACTTTCTATTCATCTAGGAACTTGGGATTGCAAGATTCATGTACAGCACAATCCATCCTATGCACTATTATCACAATAAACACAATAATACACCATACTTGCCTCTGTCGTGATTCCAACGTGGGTGCTGTTATGGGGATGATGAACTGCAAAATTACACAGTGTATGCGAACTGCAACAGCAAGGACAACACAGGCATGTGAGTACAGGCAACGTGACACATATGAGGGAGACACACCACCAGGGCTACACAACACATACACACCTAGGCCATCTGACTCATTGCCTACACTGATGTTGCCAGGGAAGACGGTGCAATGCACAGACACCACACCCATTCCCAGTTGTAGTCAAGTAGCCCACAGGTGCAGTAAGCAAATGGCAGTCAAATGTGTGACCACAGACAACGCACATCACTAAGTGAAGCACAGGTTTATTACACAGTAGCAACATGCCGTAACCACTACAGATGCAAGGTAACCCCACCTGGTAGCGGGCACACAGTCAACAACTGTAGACAGAAGGAAGTCCATGGGTGTGGCGCACATCACCTGTAGGGACACAACAGCTACCAGCCTGGATGTGCAATCACGTCGTCGGTGGACACAGTTGACCAAACGAATCTGTAAGTACCCTGTGAAGGACAGAAATGACACACAGTCAAAAGCAATGCAGTACAGGACAGAACAGCAAAACTCATGCACAATACATGTTACAAGATACCCACCCAGAACCAAGTTAGCATGTCAACACTGTTGGGGAGTACAGCCCACCTGTCACCACACATCGCAACACACATCCTGTCAAGTAGCCCATGGACACACTCCAACAGCACCAGAGCACCACCCACACATCATGCCAACTCACATCATTCACATGACACCTCAGGATACTCACATTCAGCTAAAGAAGTTGGTGATGAGCTGTGTGCGGACATCACCATCACCATCATCATCATCATCGTCACTGGCATCGTGGTCCAGGCCAGGATCCTCCACAGGTGGCGGATGTTGGTCATCGTCATCCTGGATGAGAGGCAACTCCTTCCGCACTGCCAGGTTGTGGAGCATGCAGCAGACGATGATAATCTTGCACACTTTCGCAGGGGCATATGGGAGGGACCCTCCGGTCTTGTCCAGGCAGCGGAAGCGGCTCTTCAGGAGACCAAAGGTCCGCTCAATCACTCTCCTGGTCCGACCATGTGCCTCATTGTAGCGCATCTGGGCAGGTGTCACAGGGTTCCTGAGGGGTGTCAGCAACCACGGCATGTTGGGGTATCCCGAGTCACCTACGGACAGACAAGTGCACATCAGCTGACTTGGAAAAGTGGGCGGAATACTACAGATCAGATCACACACAATGGCACAAAGTCAGTACACACCGACAAGCCAGGCACGCTGGTTCTGCATCTGTGCCATCAACCTGGGGATGCGACTACTCCTCATCACAAAGGCATCGTGTGCTGAACCAGGGAAACGGGCACACACGTGTGTGATGGTCATGTCTGCAAGACACACCACCAGTGCATTGACCGAGTGGTAGTGCTTGCGGTTCCTGTAGGCCTGCTCCTGGGCCTGTGGTGGTACCAAAGCCACATGTGTCCCATCAATGGAGCCAATGACATGCGGCATCCTCCCCAGGGCATAAAAGTCACTCTTCACGTCAGTGAGTCGTCGCAGTCTAGGGAAATAGATGTACCGGTTCAGGAAGAGCAACATTGCCGCCAAAACATCGCGGAGCACACGGCTGAACATGGTCTGTGACATCCCACCAGCAGACGCCACAGTATGTTGGAAGGTACCGGTGGCAAAGAAGTGTAGGGCTGCCATCACCTTCACCTTGGGGGTCAGCGCTGTAGGATACGGCCGGCCAGGCTGCAAATGTGGGGACAACTGCACTGCCAAATCCTCAATCAGCTGCCTGGTGAAGCGGTACCGTCGGATGCTGTCCCGTTCCACCATCGTTGCCAGGTCTGGGAATGGCCGATGGACAGCAGGAGCCCTGCAGTGCAGAGGAGAAGTAAGCAAGATCGTCAGTCACCCCACATATGCGGCATTGAACACACTCAAGATCCCAACATACATCATCATGAGGCACAACTACATGAAGTGTGCAGTACCGGAACGACATTTATGGTACATACATGGCCAACATCTGTCAACACGGTCCTACAGGTGGCATCAATTTGTCCCAGGTTGGCCCATTGGATATCATGATGCTGTGTCACAGTCACCCCCCAGTGACATGTGAGGACAGATGTGCCCCAGGCACCACAGCTCAACGACAGGCACATTCCCAGGGACCCTGTAATGCCACATGGACACTGGCATCACCTGGAGTATCATGTGTACACCACAACAAAACAAACATGACCCCCACAGGTAGTGGCCACACTTGCCATGGCAGGAGAGCCATGGACGTCTGTGACACACACGCACAACATCAGAGTCCATGCACACACAACGTGGATGTGGAGACTGTCTCCCATTGTGCACATGAAATCAGAGACATTGTACACACTACATGCACAAAGACTGTGGAGGGCCATCACTATTGTGCCACTGGGACACCCTGGCTCAAACATACCGTCCCACATGGGACTCACGGGGTATGTGACATGACATACACAAACACCACTGTGAAATGTGACCATGGCACATGCACAGATATGAACAGTTGCACATCACAGTGGTCACGTACACGTAACACCCAGGATCCTGTCCCCATTAACACGTGCACAGCCTGGGGGTGGCTGCCCACAGGTGACACCCACAGGACAACATGTACACCAACATACACACAATAGGAAATGCAGCCTTACATGCCTTATGATAAGGTTTGGACAGGCTGTCGTGATGTAGGTGTGCCCCTCACTCCCTGGGAGCTATCTGTGGCTGGCATATGTCCATCTGAGACAGGCATGCTGACATATGCCAGTCACATGTACAGTGATGCGTTGTACTGCAATGGACCGATCGGTGCCTCCGGCCGGCCCATTGCATTCAATGTGTGCGGGTACGCGTTGTACCCCTGTGCGCGTTGTACCTCAATGGACCGATCGGTGCCTCCGGCCGGCCCATTGCATTCAATGTGTGCGGGTACGCGTTGTACCCCTGTGCGCGTTGAACAGCAATGGACCGATCGGTGCCTCCGGCCGGCCCATTGCTTTCAATGTGTGCGGGTACGCGTTGTACCCCTGTGCGCGTTGTACCTCAATGGACCGATCGGTGCCTCCGGCCGGCCCATTGCATTCAATGTGTGCGGGTACGCGTTGTACCCCTGTGCGCGTTGTACTGCAATGGACCGATCGGTGCCTCCGGCCGGCCCATTGCATTCAATGTGTGCGGGCACGCGTTGTACCCCTGTGCGCGTTGTACTGCAATGGACCGATCGGTGCCTCCGGCCGGCCCATTGCTTTCAATGTGTGCGGGTACGCGTTGTACCCCTGTGCGCGTTGAACAGCAATGGACCGATCGGTGCCTCCGGCCGGCCCATTGCTTTCAATGTGTGCGGGTACGCGTTGTACCCCTGTGCGCGTTGAACAGCAATGGACCGATCGGTGCCTCCGGCCGGCCCATTGCTTTCAATGTGTGCGGGTACGCGTTGTACCCCTGTGCGCGTTGTACCTCAATGGACCGATCGGTGCGCACCCATTGACAATGGGCTTGCCTGGCAACGGACGCGTTTCGAATATTCGAACGAGTCGGTTGCTGGAAAATCAGTTGGTCACCCACAACAATGTTGCAAAATCATGTATGTCATGAAGTTGAAGATTTGAAGGATGCTGTGGGCGTGTTTTGGTGCTGCTATTCCATGGATTGGCCAGATTCAGAAGATGCAAACGACTTGGACCTATCACTTTGGACACAAGGGACAGTATCTGCCTCTCCAGCACATATATATTGCTGCATGTTCCCCTGAGAGCCCACTTGCCTGCACTACATGCTCCAGGACGACATCTGCCACTGCACTGCTGCTGTCTCTGCCCCTCTGGACCCTGCAATGGCACGTACTGTGGAGAGAGCCCCAGCCTTCAGCCTTGAAGAGAACCAGGCCCTGCTGGACAGCCTACTTCCACAGTACAGCAAGCTGTATGGGACACCAGGGAGCAGGTGAGTGTTCTGTGCACTGCCTTTCTGAATGTGCATTTTGTCTGACTAGCAAGGCTGAGAGTCAGCACACCACTGGCTAGCAGGCTCACTGAGTAGTTGTCACCCCCCATAGTGTGTAGTGACTTGCACTGGACAGGTATGGTGCAGTGACAGTGCTTCTGAACAGGGTTTTACTCCCCATGCTATGATACCATGTAGTGACTTCTGGAAAACTGTCCATGGGCAGCCGTGCACTGCCTGGGTACACCATGTGCCCCTGTGATTGCGACATGTATATGCAACTGTGTCATGCACGGATATGTTGCATGTGTAGTAATGTCCTTATCACTTTGTCATCCTGACAGGCTTCTGCCCATCGGAAGCATGAGATCTGGAAGGACATCGTCCGGGCTGTCCGGTCCGTGGGGGTCTACAAGCGCCGGATCCGCAACTGCCAAAAGAGGTGGCAGGACCTTCGGGGCTGGACCCGGAGGATTGCACGGGTCCAGCTGAAGCTGTCGCCTCCTCGCAGGAGGGGCGGAACACGGACCCTGACCCCCACATGCTCAGGATCCTGGCGGTGGTCTTTCCAGACCTGGATGGGCAGCTGAAGGCCAGAGAGCAGCAAGGAGGGGGTGAGTCAAAGACTGCACTGTGTACTCTGTCTAACATGTTATGTGCCCTCCTCGGGCCAGGTTGAACTGCCACAGTACAGCAGTCATGTTGTCCAGGAGCCATGTCCCTCTATTGTGCACTGCCCACTCCTCATCTGATACCCAGGTGTGGCCCTTACATGCAGGGAATCCTGTCACTTAGGACTGTGTCCTTGCAGTTTGCTTGACTCAAGGTGGGAGACAGCATCTGTTTCCCTGACTCTGTGGTGGGCATCATGGGTGGGTCCATTGCTTACACAATGCCTGTATTCTGACATGTATTCAGCGTGTTACTTTGATCTGTGGTCCAATTGCTGAGCTGATCCACCACATGTGGCTGGGGTACCTGGCACACACCCATGCTGCGGGTGGGAACAATGTTTGGGCCCCAGGAGTATGTATATGACGTGTGTCACACATACTTAGCCAGCTGCCTACAGTCCAGGGCTCATCCCTCATTCATGTGGGGCTGGACAGTCATGCCTACTCCAGGCCATACAATACACTCTGTACTCCCACTCCCGTGTATCAGTGGACACATTGTGCACAGTGATTTGCCCCTCAGGTGTCTGCCTCTGTGTCAGTGTGCTGTGGATTAGTCGCCAGGACTGCTGTGGAGTTTCTTGGTAGGGGCTCAGCATGCCACTGGAGATGTGACCATAGGAGACGATACTTGTGTGACACATAGGTGTCTGATCAGCTGCCCATGCAGACTGGGGCATGTAAATGTGAAGTTCAGGTAGCTGTTCCCCATGCACAGCAGAGTGTGAGGGGCTCAGGTTCAGAGGGTAGTGTCACAGGTCTCCCATATGTCCAATAGGTATGACCTGGACAGATGAGGGTTAAGAGGATGTGTTGTGGGGGGATGTACATGTGCACTTGTGCAGCTCCAGGACTTGCATTCCCCATGACCTACTATTGTGACACAGTGCAGAGTGTTGTTGTCTGGCTGCAAAGTCATACATCACTGAGACAGTGATGTATGACTTTGCAGTCATGCCTCCGCCATGGCATGTGTCTACTGATTGGTGATCCTGCAGGGGAGTGACATGTGCTACATGCACACCATAGTGGCGCTGGCTATCAGGACATGGGTGCATCATGGTGTCTGTCGCTGGTATGCATCACATGCATTTCCTATTTGACTCTGGGCATCCCTTACATCCGTAAACCTGTACTGACTCAGTGGCAAGAGCTGTGATGTGTCCACACCGTGTCCTCTGCACTGTCCAACTACTGTGTACTTGGTGCATGTGTCAACACTGGGGTGTTGCAATCCAACAGACACCAGACAGATGGGTGCAAGGCCATGTGGGATGTGAGTGCCATGCTTGGCATCAGACTGACAATTGACTTCTCCTGTTCAATTAGTGCACTTTTAGCAATGTACAACTAATGATGCCAGGGCTTGCTCTGTGATGTGCTGTGCTCACAGTGGTGTGTGCGTTATGTGCAGGTGACTGATGTCTGTCTGTTTCCCCATTGTTTGCAGATACATCCACGGCCACGGAAGGGGACAGCTCCACGGACCAGGAGGAGCCGGAGAGCCAGACTGGGTCAGCAGCCGAGGAGTGGTCGGAGGGACCCAGTGGCACGGAGGGCGAGGGGAGCCACACCGAGGAGTCCTCAGCAGCATCCACCTCAGCTGAGGACCAGAGCAACTCGGAGGATGACTCCCTTGTGGAGGCGGATGTCAGCAGCCACCACACCCCAGCTAGTGTTGCTGTCCCCGCCACCACCAGCACCACCACCGCCCTCCCATCGGCTCCCATTCCCCAGGTCCGTGGAGGCTCCCATGTCCGGGAGCGTGTCTCCTTTGGGCCAGGCACCGCACCCCCTGCCCCTGTGTCCCCTGCTGCCCTGAGTGAGGAGTCTGTGTACCTCCTTCGCCAGCTCCATGTAGGGCAGACAGCCATGCTGAGTGTCCTCCATGCGCACACCGCGCTGTTGACTCAGCTGGTGTCGTTCATGGAGGGCATCTCATCGGGCATGTCTGACCTACAGAGGGGCAATAGGTCCATGGACTCCTCCCTGACGGCAGCAGTGTCCCTCCTCAAACGGTCCCTCACCCCTCCTGCCTCTGCTCCATCCACACTCCCCAGCACCTTACCCATCCCAGGCACACACACACTGGCACACACCAGCACACACACATCCAGCACACTGACACACACGCCAATGACAAAACGCACACGCACGCACATTCAGGGGACTGAAGCCAGACTCACAGGGGATGGGGCCCTGGAACACACACACGCATCCACATGCACTGCGCAGTCCTCAGTTCCCTCTCCCTCCAAAGCACCCTCCCTTGCCTCACCTGCAACCCCAAAGTCACAGCAGCTCTTCCTCTGTGACCTCGGCCTCTTCCCCACCGATGAAGCTGCTCCAGCATCCCGGGGAAGAGGAAGCCCACCCACACGGAGCAGAGTGCCCCTCGCCCCGGACACCCTCCCCCAGGCGCAGACGGACTGAGGCCCCCACCCGCAAGTCCCCCGGAGTGCTAAGAGCAAGACCCCGCCACCGCCCTGCAGCTCAGGCACAAGGTCTCCGTCCTCCATCCCTCAGGCCCCCACTGCACAGGTGCCCCCACCACACCCTGCCCCAGGTTCCCCCACCCACAGATATACCATCCCCAAGATGCTCCGGCCTTCTCCCCTGCCACTTGCTCTCCCAGCACCACACCCCCGCTGCGCTTGTCTGTGCCACTGATGTGGTGAGGGTGTCCCCCCTCTGTCCAACCCACCTTGCCTGTTCCCCATTCTCCTCCCCTGGAGGTAGGCACTGCAGTGGAGTCCACTACCGCCCTGTCTGACTTGGGCACTGCAGTGGCGGACCTGTCCACCCCATCTGCAGGGTCCACTGCAGTTGTGCCGGCACCCACGACATCTGTGTCATGCCCCCCAGTTGTGCCGGCACACACCATGTCAGACACCTCCACTGCAGTTGTCAGTGGCTCTCCAGCACCCACCACCCCTTCCCTGACTCCCCTGGTGAGCCCTGATCCTGTCCCTGCGGTGCCTGGCCTGCCCCCCGGTTGCCCCTCCTAGTGGATTGTCCCTGGTATTGTGCAGGCATGCGTAGGGTGACATCTGCCAGTGTCACCCTGTTTGAACTTTGACAATGGACTGGCCATTGGCCTTTGCTCTTTTTCAGGACTTCGTTTGGCCTCAACACATATGCTGAATAAAGCAACTTTCTTTTCTCTAGTGCTCATGCTTCAGATGTACATGTTGTTGGTGCAGCTAACCATGCCCTTGCTGCAGTGATGGTGATATCTGGTCTCATGATTATGAAGTGTTACTGTGCAGGAACCCATGTGGTCCAGGGGAATGTGTCCTATCATGTGGTGTATCCATGTCATCAATAGCAGCATCTGAGGGTGTCATGTGTTCAGTATTTGGCAATGGGTTTCCT
>CAWUFW010021508.1:0-118972 GCA_963921515.1 Calotriton arnoldi | reverse complement strand
CGTGTCGTTTGTTTGTGTTGTTGGTGTTTGACTTACCGTCTGCGCCGTACGCGTATGTGCCGGTCCCGGTAATAGATGTAGAGTATTGGTAGGACCTGCGCGATAGGATTCATGGTTGGGTCGTCTCGTTCGGGTTTCTCGTGTCTTCGACTCGTACTCGTCGCTGGCTTGTTCGTCTCGTAGCCGTGGATCGTCTTGTGGCGCGAATCGGAGCTTATGTACGGCTCTCCCAGATGCTCAAACGTGCCGGACGTAGCGATGGGTTTGGCGCATACGGAAGGCGCATCGTACTAGTCCGGCTGGAAGGTGCTGTGTATTTGCTTCCGTGCGACTCGAATCGGCGTTTACGGATCCGGCTCGGGCGGGGAACAGGAGCTGAAATGGGTAAGTACGGCTCGCTCAGAATCTGGGCTGTAATGCGCATCGTACTTGTTCGTTCGGACGAGTGTTCGAATCGGTCGGGAAACACGCGTTCGGCTTGTATTTTTTCCGGACGAATACTGTTAGGTGCACTTCCGGCCAAGATCGGAATCGACCCCTAAGAGGTAACTGCCCAGCAAGCATGAAACTTAGCATTCTTTGGTGGTAACATGCTTAGCTATGTGTACTTCAAGCGAACACAATATAAGACATAAGACCCAACGTATGGTACAGTGTACAGCAAGAGAAGATTGTTAACATGAACTTTCAATGTAGTTCTTACATTTTCATTTGGGAAATGTGGGTTGATGTCAGCATATAAACATTTCGTTAGGTTAAATCCTATCACATTTTAGAACATTTGTTGTTTCACTTGTGTATTAAGGTGGCATATTTTGGCTCCTACATACGATATGCAGCACAGCATATCCTTTACCAATTTTAAGTTTTGGTATACTAACCTTCTATGCAAAGAGAGAGTTTGCAATATTTATGAAATTATAGTCTTGCTGTCCAGTATACCAAACATTCATTGTGTGGACCAGTATCTTATATTGCCAGTTCTCTTCATCATGTGAGTCTCCTTCGATGTGATTCTGCCTAGCCGCAATACTTGTGGTCTGTTTTTGTCCTGCTTGCTCTGTTCAATCTTTGGGAAATCTGCCTCACTTTCCAGGGTCTGCTGCTCGGAATGTGCCTCACTTATGTTGTTCACATCCTGCTGTGCTGACTTCTGGCTTCTACACGTCATCAGTTTCATTTTTGGGTTCCCTTCCTTTTCATGCACTGCGCTTACCCGTATGTGCTTTGATATATTCCATCGCCGCTTTGGGAGTTGTGAAAATTTTCGGTTTACCCCCTAGGTCAATGCGCAGTCGCGTCGGGTACAGCATTGCGTATGGTATCTTCTCTCCCTGTAATTTCTTTTTCACAGTTGTGAATTCTCTGCGGGCCGCTTCAACTGTCGCTGTAAAATCTGGAAAGAAAGCGACTTTGTTGCCCTGGTATTGTATGTTTTGTTTCTCTCTTGGGAGCCTCAGCACAGCATCTCGATCTCTGTAGTTTAGTAGCTTGGTTACCATTGGTCGCAGTGGCGCACCTGGGGGCAGGCGCGCCTTTTATGTTCTATGCACTCGTTTGACAATCATGACTGCGGACAATTGCTCAGTTCCAAATAAGTCTTGCAGCATTGTTTCTACGTACTGTTCCATCCTACCAGTGTTGGTCGATTCTGGTATTCGCGTAATGCGTAGATTATTGCAGCACGATCGCGCCCCCAAATCTTCATTCGTGGCCTGTATCACCGCCAGCACTTTTTCCATGTTGAGGCATTTCGTAGACACATCTTCAGCTGTTGACAGCCTCTTCTCTGCCTCTCCAATTCTGACCCCTTGTTTGTCAAGTTTAGTTGCCATATTGTCCATGCGCATGTTTAACGCATCATTTTTTCCATCTATTGACTGCAGACTTTGCTGCATTGCTAGTAATGTTGCTTCCAGTGATGTTGTTCCCTGAGTGGGGGGGTCTTGCTCAGAGTCTGAGTGGGAGTGCTGAGGGGTTTTGGCAAATGAATGAATGAAAAATGAATGAAAAAATATTTATAAAGCGCGTAGCTACCCTGAGGCATCCCATCGCTGATAGCAGCAGCAGGCAGAGAAGACAGGTTACTAGGCGAGGTTTTGAAAAAGCCAAGTTTTAAGGAGTTTCTGGAAGGGCAAAAGATTGGACTCACGACGTAAGTGAGGAGGGAGGGAGTTCCAAAGCTTGGCGACGTTATAAGAGAATGAACGCCCGCCGCTTCTTACTCTTTTTATTTTTGGGACTGAAGCAAGAAGGAGGTTGGCCGAGCGGAGACTTCTATTAGGGAAGTAAGGGTAAACAATAGATTGAATAATTGGCGGTCCTGTCCCCCAGAAGGACTTGTGAGCGATACATAGAGACTTAAATTTAATTCTCTCCACTACAGGTAGCCAATGAAGAGCCTTCAATGTCGGCTTAGTGGATTGACGGTAGGGGATCTGGAGGAGTAGACGAGCTGCACAGTTTTGGACAATCTGCAACTTGGAGGTGGTGGCTCGGCGAGCTCCTAGATAGAGGGCATTCCCATAGTCCAGGCGAGAGAGAATAAGAGCCTGGACCATTAATCTTCTAGCCAAAAAGGGGAGAAGAGGAAGGATTTTACGAAGCATTCTAAGAATGCCGTAACAGGTGGCCGAGAGTTTCGTCACCTAATGCTCAAAATTCAGGGAGCGATCTAGCCACATGCCCAGACTTTTGATCTGATTCTTTGGGGCAGGAGCAGGGCCAAGACAGTTTGGCCACAGTAACCCTGAATTGAAGATGGGAGAATTGCCTAGGAGCATAAGCTCCGTCTTTTCTCTGTTCAATTTCAGGCAGGAGAGCTCCATCCACTTAGCCACCTTCGCCAGACAGGGGCCCAGGCCGGAAGATGAATTTCCCGGGAGGTTTAAGGCCACAACTAGTTGCGTGTCATCAGCGTATGTGGCTATCTTTATACCAAATGGACGAACTATCTCAGTCAGCGGGCTCATATATACGTTAAACAGTGTAGGGCTCTGGGATGATCCCTGAGGCACACCGCAGCTGAGAGACATACGTTTAGAGATGTTGTCTCCTTCGAAGACCTGAAAAGACCTGTCTTCTAGGAAGGACTGCAACCAGATGTTGACACCCCCAGACACTCCAAGACTCCTGAGTCTGAGAGTCAGGATGTTATAGTTAACGGTGTCAAAAGCGGTGCTGAGGTCCAGGAGGATGATGGCAGCTGTGCCTCCTTGGTCCAGAAGTTTCCTGGACTCTTCAACCACCGCTAAGAGAGCAGTTTCTGTCCCCTGTTGGGGCCAGAAACCAGTCTGTGAGGAGTGCAGAAGGTTGTGGGATTCTAAAAACCCAGACAGGACTGAGTGAACATGTCTCTCCAGGATCTTGCTAATCACCGGGAGAAGGGAAATAGGATGAAAATTCCCCAGGAGGTCAGGGTCAAAATTGGGCTTTTTGAGTAGTGCTTTCCCCATGGCACATTTCCAGGGCGGAGGGACTACTCCAGTAGAAATGGAGGAGTTAATCAGTTCCAGTATCACTGGAAGAATTGTTCCAGCGGCTTGGTTCAGAGCCTGAGGGGGAGCTGGCTCTCTGGGAGAGCCCGATTTTACAAGGGCCGAGATGGTTTCTAAGGACTTGAGGTCCATCAAAGGGATTCCCTCCAACAGAGACTGAGTGCAATGAGGAGTGATATCCATAAGTGACGGGTCGTTTTGGCAAGCCGCGAGAGGGAATCTTGAATTTTTTAATGAAAATATTCAGCCAGTTTGTTGCAGTGGGCGAGAGCGCCATCAGAGGGGGCTTGTGAGGAGGGGAGTTTGAGAAGAGACTTTGCAATGCGGAAAATTCCCCCCGGGAAATTGGACGCAAGGCTGAGTTTTTCCTCATAGTAAGAGGCTTGTGCGGATTTAATTTCAGCTTGATAGATTTTGATGGCATCCCTATATTTCAGTTTGCTTGATGCCGCGTAGTCCCTCCTCCATTTTCTTTCGAGTCTTTTGCAGACTTGTTTATATTCACGGAGCTTAGGGGAGTACCACGGAGAGGTGTTGGTCCTGACTTTTTTGCGGGTGGATTTTTTGGGGAGAACATGGTCTAGTGAGGACTCAATCCATTCGTTAAATTTATCTTTGGCAATGATGGGGTTCGGTTCAAAGGAGGGCCTGATGACTTCAAGGGCTGAGACCCACTGTTCTAATGGGAATTTAGACCACGTGCGTTCCTGGATATTGACCGTGCTGAGTGAGGAGGGTGATCCCATGATGCCCCATAAAAGGGGAATAAGAAAGTGGTCTGACCATGGAAGAGGGATAGGAACCCCCACAGATAATTCCTCACTATTGGTAAAGATAGGGTCAAGTAGATGACCTTTGAGGTGGGTGGATCCAGTAACTCTTTGTTTGAACTGAAACGCTGAGAGATTTCTAACTAACTCAGAGGCAGCTGAGTTCGTGGGATCATCTAGATGGAGGTTAAGATCTCCTAATATCGTAAAGTTGGAAGGGGAGCTGGCTAAATTAGCGACGATTTCAGGAAGAACTTTGAAAAGTTGTCCATGGGCTCCAGGGGGACGATAGATTAATATGCCTGAGAATGTATGGATAGGCGAGAAACCTATCGAAAAAGAGAGATTCTGGCAGTCAGGTAAAGGGTCTGCTGTAATGTGGCATTTAAGCTGTCCTTTGTATATAATGGCAATGCCACCACCTTTGCCTTTTTCGTGGTCTTTCCGCTGGATGAAGTAGCCAGGGGGGAGGGATTGTTCAAGGTCAGGATCAGACTCATTGTTAAGCCACGTTTCGGTTAAAAACAGAGCATCTGGAAGTTCCTCATCTAGAAGATGGAGATTTCAGCAGAGTGTTTGGGAAAAGACCTACAGTTTAGTAAGAACATTTTATAAGGTGCGGGGTTCTGCGAAGTGGTCTGGGATTTAAAAGTCGGGCAGAATTTAAAAGAGCAGTGGGAACAGATAGGAATATCCTTAATTAAGGCTAAGGAGTGTAAACAATTTCCATTGATATCCCCCTCAGTCGTAGGAGGTGGTCAGAAGAGTAGAGGCGTTTACCTGAGGGAAAACGGACAGGGGGTATGGTCCCTGGCCCCGGTCGGACATGGACGGGCGCAGACGGGCTTGCCTTTGGCGCGCTAGTGGCGGGCCCGCTGCGTGCGTCCGCTGCGCGTCGGGGTGAGCATGAGTTTAAATAAGCCCAGGAAGCAGCTAGACTGCTAACCCTGTGGCTCGACCCCTGCCTCCTGCCCGGAAGTGAAGAACTACACCACCGCTATTTCCCTCCACACAATTGGGAAAACCCGTGGTGGACCAGGGAGAGGAGCGGTGGGTCACTGCAGGCGGGAAAGGAGTGTCAGGTAGGGGAGCAACCAAAGTGCAAGTGTGAGTGAAGGAGATTAAAACCGCTCCAATTTTAGCAAGTAAAAGCACATAAAGCCCATAAAAGCAGCCTTACTCTGTCGCACGTCCGCTGCGCGTCTGGGTGAGCATGAATTTAAATAAGCCCAGGAAGCAGCTAGACTGCTAACCCTTTGGCTCCACCCCTGCCTCCTGCCCGGAAGTGAAGAACTACACCACCGCTATTTCCCTCCACACAATCGGGAAAACCCGTCGTGGACTGGGGAGAGGAGCGGTGGGTCACTGAAGGCGGGAAAGGAGTGTCAGGTAGGGGAGCAACCAAAGTGCGAGTGAAGGAGATTAAAACCGCTCCGATTTTAGCAAGTAAAAGCAAATAAAGCCCATAAAAGCAGCCTACTCTGTTGCGCAAGTCTTTTGGTCTCGAATGTGAGCCGTGATTGTTGCTTCTCCGCTTTCCCATGTCTGCTTGTGCAGGCGATTTCCCGCGTTCTGTTTTCATGCCCCCTGAACGTTAGTAGTTCTAGCTTGTCTCAGTGGCCCACTAATCTCTCTTATTCCAAGACCGGTGACTTGTATTCATGGGCAAATTTAGGTGTCTCTCTGCATCCACTCTGCCCCAGTATGACCAGCAGCTGCCTTCGTTTGTGCCCTTTCCCGCACCTTAGTTTCTGATACTTTGATCTCGTTGATCACACTCTTGGATGCCTTTTATAGGAGGTGAGTGCCTCACATTCCAGTAAAGTCTGGTCTTAGTGCTGTGTGGTCTATTGTTGCATCCAATAATGACTTGCCCCTCTTTATTTAATCCAATTTTTATTGTTTGTATATTTCCCTATTCGGCTCTGTATTTATGCGTGCCATCCAAGTCTGCTCAGGCACTGGCCCAGGCCGAGTCGCCAGCCTCCACCGCTGCCTCATGTTAGTTGCAATCGTGGCTAGGCCTCCTCCCCGCCTGGATGCCGCCGCTGTTCCACGGCTCTTGGAGCAACTCCCTTATACTCCCCCGGCTCTCACCTGCTGTCTATTCCAGCGCTGCCGGGCTTGTGCTGACCGCTGCCAAACGGTCGTGGCCCAGCGGTGTCGCGTCCTCTTCGGTGGCTGGTCCCCGCCACTGCATTTGCTCTTCTCTAGCCTGGGCGTCCTCTTCCTCTCGCTCTGTGCTGCCCAGCAGTGTGGTTTTCCAGGTGTTCACGTTCTCTCCGTGCCTGGCGCGGTGCTCTCTCCCTCCGCCTCACGTGTTGACAGCAGCGTACCAGCAGACGGGCTTCAAAGCAGCAATCGCTCCAGTTGTCAGCTCTCTTGAGCGGGCCTTCTGTCTCGCCGATTTCCCGGAGGTGACTGGTTTACTCGCTCACCGTTTTGCACCGCAGGTTTCTCGTCCCTGATGCATCTCCCAGGTGCTCCTGTTCTTACCGCTCTAGTCACGGCTCTCTCTCTCCGTCTCCCCCGCTACCTGCTTCGTGTCAGCGGGAGGATTCCAGAGCAGATGTCAACCATCGCAGTCCATTTCAGGAACAGGACTGCTGTCTCGCCATTGTCACCGTGGTCTCTTAGTTAGTCATCCACCATTTTATGCCGCTTTTTCGGTAGCGTGTTTCTCCATTATTTACCAGACGTTTCTCATTCTTTTTTAGCTGCCCATTCTCTCGATATGTTCAGGTCCTAGGAATTTCGCTTGTATAGCGTGGATGTCAGCTGTAGCCCAGGATAATTGAAGGATTAATTCACTCGGCCGGCAGAGCTGCACTCATGTGCGGCCATCCTGCCGTGGGCTCTCCAGTGCCCCAATGTAAGGTAAGGCTTTATGACTTTGCAACTTATAGTTTGATATATAACTTTAATTAACCAATATTTCTTCTCATAAACTAAATGTTATGATTTTTAAATAACCCAGTTGAATACAAATGTGGCTTCCCAAATGCATTATAGCTGAACAATAGTTACAATAATGATTCATAGTTTGAGGTGACTTACATTTTGCTTTACTATTCTGCAATCAAAATAATTAGCAATCATTTTTATTAAAACTCTTCTTCTCATCTGCCAAAACAAAGTACAGGGTATCATAACAAATAATCATGCAACTGTCAACTGTACAAAACCATCTCACACTTCATCCCATCCAACCATATAAATGTTTCCGAATGGAACATAAAATAAGGAAATACGTATTTTAATAGACAAGGTGTAAGGTTAAAGAATATTAATATCCATGAAAGGTTTAAAGTAACAGCTTTTGGCTATGAGACTAGCAATTGAACTATCATTTTTCGTGTTACCCAGTCAATTGCTGCTTGTGGGCCATTGTAAAAGTGGCATAGTAATTGCACATAGTACACACAAAGCATGATAGCTAAACATAGTAATTTAATTTTATTTGCACTGGGCAGTCACCAACACTGCAAATATTAACATTACAGATTTGCTGGTTTACATCTTTGAAGACACTTAAAAAGTAGAGCTAAATGGGGTGGAAACTTCCACTATGCAAGCATACCAAAATATAGCCACAGTACATAGGTTAGACAGGGTGAACATACATACATACAGGAACACCCACATACACAAGCATAAAGTACTCAAACACATTTAACACACCCTTAAAATAATGCATATTGAACATAGAAGCGGGAATAGAAAAAGACAAACTAAGCCTTTCAAACCCAACAATCCTGAATTTCATTTGTTTGAAAAAAAGGTCTAAAATGACTATAAGAGAGGTATACAAGTTCAGGATTCTGATCACTGGTGGAGGCTGTAGTGTGAAGAGTAGTGCAATTGCCACTAAAATGTAATTTAAGAGCAATTAGTAAGGAAGCTAGTTGGTGAGAATGTGGATAAGGCATTCTGAGCACATATCAAAGCAGCAAACTTGCAGGTTTGCTAAGTCATTCAGATGCATTCTTCCTCACTGCATCTTTGTACTCAAAAGCATGATTTGAGAGTGAATTTGAGTCAACAATACTGCTCATGTGGTCTTGCAACAACATAAGGACTCACGCATTTCGCAGTATTATGCAAATAGATTTAACACCACAGCGGATCTCAAAATAGCTTATCCACTAGCGCTACTGATATGAGGATATTTCATCTCTTATTCTTGTGTCACAAGCAATTTCCAGCAATTAATTGATCCTAAAGTATCTTTGTTATGTGCCTGCTTAAACAGCACAAAAACTGATAGATAGAATAAATGAATGCTTGGATTAATCTATGTTTATCATTTTTGGCTGTATTCCAGTCTCCTTAAGTCATGTGTTTTTTGTTTCAGTTGGATAGGAGGTGTCTCTTCACTATCAGCATGAATGTAATGCCCTGCAAAATTGTTCTTGCCTTCAGCTACGATGCTCATCCTATTTAAAATCAATTGTGCTTTTTTGCTTCTCACTTTTGTGATCCATCCACATCAAATACTTTGGCCACATTTTTCAGAAGCCAAAAAGCTATCTAATGGAGAGAATCTCTAATGGTAGGGTCTTTGGCTCTCTTCAGTATCTTATGAACTGAGGCATTTGAAAATTATAGAGTGGCCACAGGTTGGCAGCACAGGCCCATTTTGGGTGTCAATTAATATTTTACTTACGTCTCAGTAGCAAAGTTCATGAACTTTGCTGTTGACGTTACACACATTTCTCTCGGACTGCAAGCTGTTTATTGCACACAGTAATACAAACCATAGTTGTGGTGTGGGTAAGGTACATCTAATTGGACACATCCACAGATGCTGATTCTCTCATTGAGCCATTCTGTCTGTTTATTTTGTGATGGATGACAGTGAGAAAGCTCACACAAGACAAGGAAGATTCCTTACCTTTCCTTATATGGCAAAAGATATTGTTTATGATGCCCCTTCACACAGCTCACTGGCATATTGGTTACTCAGCTCCATGTGTTGAAGTGGAAGACTTTGTAGATAGTAAACCCCTAAAACATAAAGTCAATGTTTCTAGGTACAAATGCAACATAACAAGCCCTTAAAACTCATTTGATGTATCAAAAAGCATCTACTAATCAACATAGTTTTAAAGTGCTCTCTATGTTTTCATGATCATCATAGGAAAATGAATGAATATGAGATGGCTGCATCTCTAGAATATTCTTTATTGTTTAACGAAAAACAAGACCTTGCCTAGCAGCCAGGATTTCTATTTGTTTTGGCTATGTTCCTTTACATCACATAACAGCAGTGTTTTATCTTTGTATTGTTACTAAGCCCAGGGGGAGTTCGCGTAGCCGTGCTACGCGAACCTACACGAAGCGGTAAAAAAAATCTGCAACGCTACGCGGAGTTCCGCATGCGCACAAGATGTTTCTGTTGTTCGGCAATGCGGATTGCGTGTTCGGGGGGGAAATATCGCACAAACTTTACCACGCGGTCGCCAATGGGCATGGCCATCTTGTTTTTCTACTCTTTGTATGGTTCTGGGGCCTGTTTTTCCTCCCTCCCCAATCTTTTCAATCTTTTGTTTCTTACACTGTTTTTCTGATCTTTTTTTATTTATTATCTATCCCTCTCTCTCCCTAAGTGTATATTTTGCATTTTATTTCTAATTTTACTGCATTTTTATACTGTTTTTCTATTGTTGTTTTTTTTTTGTTGACTTTCCTACTTCTTCTCCTGACTTTATTTTTTACTTCTACATTTTCTTTTCCGCCCCCCGCTCCCCCAGAACCATGGCTAAGGCTAGTAAGAAGGCCAAGGCTAGTGCGACCAGGAGCCGCCTTCCTTGCGGAAGATGGCGCCCGGAAGGGGTGCAGCCCCGGGCCCTGTTCTTCAAGGTGGAGGTGGCCGCCTTTGGTCTTTTTTGTACAGCGCCACCTCCCCTTAACCTTGGAAGCAGGCGGCAGTCCTGGCTCCGGCTACGGCACCCAGGAGCGTCACCGCCGGTGGGCGAGGGTGCGCAGAGCAGTGTTTGCTGCTCTGAGGTCTGGCGCACCCACAACCAGCTGACTCACCGGTGGTCCGACATCTTGGACTGGGAGCAGGACCTGCTGGACCTGCTAGGTGTTGAGGTTGTGGGGCTTGGTGAGTAGCTAATTATAGTACTATTGTGTGTTCTGTTCTGTGTTATTGTGAATATTATTTTTTTTCCCAAATAGCAAGAATGCTGCTGCTTACATGCAGGTATGTTACATTTAAAAATCTTATATTATGTGATTGTTATTTTTCTAGACACTAGACAGGGGCTCGGCGCTACTAATCTTACTTGTTTACAACTTTGCGCTTGCTTGCACTGATTATGTAAGAGAGTTTAGAGAACTTAAGTTAGGGGATGCTAGAGAGACTCCTTTCCTTTGTCCTGTCACTAAGATAGTGGTGGCAGGTAGGTAGTTATTATAGTTAGTTACTTAGTATCAGTTGGTAATTTTTTAGCGGTCCGTGGTCCGCGTCCTCCGTCACGTGCTGCTGACTCCAGTCCTTAGTAGAACCTTTTGTAGTTTGTGAGTGAGTAATATAGCAACTCATCAGTACATCAGCAGCAACCAACCAACAATTTGGTGTATGCAATATGCATGCGTCCATCTATGCATTTTTAGGGACTAAAATAAATGGAAATGCAGACTTAGTGAACAATTGGCCCGTCAAACGGGGTGGATTCATTGAGGATTTCGAATGAGATTGAAACTTAGAAGAAGCAAATATAATTTTTGGCAATTCATTTCCAATGTCTTTGGAATAGGTGGGCTAGGTGGTACTTAGGTTTAGGATTCTGGAATCGGAATGGAACACTGGATTAATAAATAATAACTAAACGGTCTGCGATACTACTAGTAGATCACATTAGATAGGTCAGTTTTATTACAATTGTTGTTTCCTGTCAAAAAATGTTTTAGAGCGTTTTTAAAAATATTTTATTTGTTTCACACTAATCAATTTTTGTCTCTTTATTATATCTTACATGATCAGCATCCAGGGGCAAGAAGACGACGGGGTCTGAGGTGGGAGCTGGAGATGCCTCCAGGGCCAGGATCGCTCCTCTACCGAGGGCTCTGCTGCTGGCCCCAGTAAGTCCTCCTGTTGTTAATATTAATAATTATATTTCCCTAACTCTTACTGCATCTTATTTTTATCGAACTATTATGTCCGTTTCCTAATTCTATTTTTTACCAAATCTTCTTCGATCTATCTGTTTCTAAATCTTGTTATCCCTGCACTACCTACCAACTTAGTTATATTTTCTAGTGTCTGTTTTTTTTACATCAATCTAACTTCCTCTGACTCTGTACTACTATTAGTCTGTCTGTAGCTTTCCCAGTTAGCTACTCTTTGTTTTTAAAAAGTTTTAAAACTCAGATTCACTAATAGCTCTAGCCACTGAGTCCAGTCCTTTGGGTTGTCCTCTTCTTAATCTTGAGTGGCTTTTCGACAATCGCCACCAACAAAATGCCCAACCAGATATTTTACTATTTTTGATAGGATAGGACATACTACTGTCTAATCTACTCTAGTACCCGATTTGTACTAGTGATGTATGTGGTGTATGTATGTAGTGTATTTTCAATCTTGCTAGTGAAAAGAAAAAATAGGGGTGAGGCATATGGCATCTAAAAAATATGTAATGTTTTTTCTAGGCGTACCGACCACAAGTGCCGGGGCCAGCGGCGGGGCAGGTGACGCCAGCCAGGAGGGAGCAGATGCGGCAGCTGCTGCAGGGGTGGGTGAGCCAGCAGCAGTGGCGGGTGGTGGTAAGTTATACTTATATCCCTTACTTATTGACAATAGTTACACACTCGCTGCCAGGGTGTACACTGTACTGTTGAGAGAGACTAAGTTGTTGTGAACAACGGTTGAAGAAGACACCCTTTACTTAGCATTAGCAATAGCATTAGCGGCGGGAGTTGAGTAACTAATGGCCTCTTCTATCTGACTTCAACTCGGCTGGGAAAGTTTTATGAAGAAGACTAAGAGTCAGACGACCTTGTTGGATGGGTGGAACAAAAAGGGAAAGAAGGATGGAAGGAGGAAGGACGGGCGGCATGTAATATATGACTGGCAGAGAAGGATGCGTGGTATGCATAGGTGGGTGATAGGAATCGGATGCATGGGTGGTGGAAAGATGGGTGAAAGGTGAAAGAAAGGATGTCCACCTAGGTGGGTGAAACTTTATGGGTGATAGGAAGAATCCTCCCGGGGGTTTCATGGGTCAAACTCAAAGGCAAGCAAGGAAGGATGCATGGGTGGTGGTTTAAAAATAAATTACAAATGTATGTTGTTGGTGAAAGGTTTGTTGAGAGATTAAGAAGAATGATAGCCATGTTTACTTTGAATGGATGGATGCCTGGATGGTATTCAATCATCATAGCATAGGTGGAGACTGTCACTGGATGAAGACAATGTAAAAGAAAAATAAACCGTGCCAGAGAGGCAAGGCCAAGGAGAATAGAATAAGATTAGAATTTAAAAAATATAATGCTAGAAGAGCAATGCAATGATAAATGGAAAAATTACTGGGAAGAGAAACGAGGACTGTTTTTTTCAAGGTTTTTTATTCAAGGTTGTATTTCAGAATACTCCCTTTAACTCACAGTAGTTTGCAAGCACAGCATATATATTGTGTATGTATGTA
The DNA here is from genome assembly GCA_963921515.1 of Calotriton arnoldi. NCBI lineage: Eukaryota > Metazoa > Chordata > Amphibia > Caudata > Salamandridae > Calotriton > Calotriton arnoldi. Next base: position 106,054 of record CAWUFW010021508.1, on the reverse strand, counting down.
CCCATACCTACCTATTATCAAGCGCCTCCCTCAGACTCCAAGGCCCACTCCCTACCTATGTCATTTTCGACTGTGTCAGCCTGCCATGGGTGGCTTATCTGCTGTATGGTTACACAATCAATCAATTGTACCTCATGTCGTCCCATATATAATCAATGATCATTTGGATCAGATATCATCTGCCTTGTTCTAGTAGTCAGGGTGAAAGTGAAATTGAGCAGTTGCCATTGATGTAACAGAGTATGGCCATAATAGAAAAATAAGATAATTGTGTAGTTGTAGACTACAGCTGCCCCACCTGCATACAGTAGTAAATAAAAATAATTTGAGTCTGCGACACGAGTATGTCTGTCTAAGGCGCAAGCTGACTGAGCTGGCATGCCTACAACAAGGTTAATTTAGCTAAACAAGAGAGAGCGAAGAAGACGACTTGTCTACTCCATAGTGCCTAGTAGTAATGCCTGAAACTTCCACAAATGTTAGAGGCCGAGGAAGTGGGAGGATACCACAAATGTTATGTACTGTGCTTTCTAGTGCTACTGTGCCACAATAATTTTATGTGTATAATTAATTTTGTGTTACTGTTTTGCTAAGAGTATTGGTTACAATTGTCTTTTTTCTTTCTTGATATAGCTACTCCTTCCCAACCGAAACCACAACCAAACAGGAAGGAGTTAGCAGCCATGGCCCGGCACCGGAAGCTGGAGGCCATCTGTACCGAATATCAGCGGCTGGTGGCTCTGGCAGAAGATGAGGAGGAGGCGGCAGCAGCTGTAGCCTCCTCCAAGGCCCCAGCCAGGCCCCCCCAGTGCCTCCAGTGGTACGGAGCCGCGGTCTGGCAGCCGCCCACCGCACTTCTTTGAACACTGCTGCCCACCCCTGTGGATGCAACTGTAAAGCATTCAAGCGACGCATGCTCCTCCAGATTGCACGCCTAGTGGAGTGGATAAAGGTCCTGGAGAGTAACCGGCGAGCCCGCCGCTAAAACTCTGTCACCTCGCCCCTTTTAAAAAAAAAAATTGGTGAGTGGGAATTGGGCGTTGGGGAAAAGTTGGGGTTTATATTTATGGACAATGGAGTGGACATTGGATTCCTATCTTTGGACATTAGTTGGGGTTAGGGAGAGGGGTGGGTCAGGTGTTGTGGGTTTTTTCTATTAATTAATTTTGTTTTGTTAGGGGAATAAATTATTTATACTTAAAGTTTACAAACGATGTAAAGGTTTTGTGGGGGGGTTACTCTTTTACTTCACATGGTTTCCTTTGCTGCTGCATGGCCGCAGCCAGTTTTTGATTGAAATAATCTACCAATAGGGTAACACACCAACAGATAGATGCGGTACCCTCACTTGTGACTTGTTGTACTAGTACTGTCAGTCTCTCCTCCTAGTCTATGCAGTTTGCAACTGGACTCGGAAGGGTGTGGGTGTGTGAATTAATGAATTAATTTCCATATTATTAATTATGCCTCCCCCAAACTTCTTCTCTTACCTGTGATTGATGTTTATTTATACTTAGACAAAGCGATGGCCGCATGGTGATGATGGTTTGGTTTCCCACAGTGCCATGGTGGTGGTGGTGGGAGTAGTAGTAGACACTGACAGTAGCATTTGCAAAAAAAAAAAAAAAAGACAGTAAGTCGCTTGAGGGAGACTCGGGAACGAGTAGTAGAAGAACAGTACACAAGAAGACTGCCAAACAAGAAACCATGATGGTGATAAGCAATGCTAAAGTAAAATAAAACATAATGGTGGCTGGGATAGCCTAGTACAAGTTACAAATTGAAGTTGACTCAACCTATGAAGTGGACAAGCGTAACCTTTAGTGCTGGAAGGATGACAAATCGATTCCGGCAATTAATTATGATGGATTATGGTCCTCTGGAAAAAAAACATTGACTTGCAAATACTGAGCATGGGTGGGCAAGCAGAAGAAGATCCTCGCCCTGCCTTGAGTTAGTGTTGCTTTCACCACATCCGCCCCAGCAAGTGTGTGATCAATTATTGGTGTAAATTTAATTTAGTCATACCTCAATATAAATCACACAGCCCGGGGGAAGAGGGTTAGGGTTTGATGAACGGTTGGGAAAGGGTATTTGAGGGAAAGGTTTGACAAAGACAAATACTACACATGGACAACACACAATCTTGTCAGACAACCATCATAAATCTGTTAAGGGAGAAAAAGGAAATGCATGCATGATGATGACTTGATGAGTAGTACTAGACTAGTGGTACAGGGCAGCAGTATAATATTAATTATTATTAGTAAGCAATTGCCTTACCTGTCTGCTCCCGGAGAGACCCAAGTTACATACATTTTATGTTCCTTTGTACCGGGCTTCCTTTTAAAGCTAGCAAAGAAAATTAAAAAATATCTAAATATCTGTAGGAGTCAAATATAAGCAAACATAATAAACAACAACACACACAGTCGTAATGATTGAAGAGAAAAAATGAATCAAATGAAATGATGATACTATAACTATGTTATGGTCAAATTGGGAGTTGCATCTCAGCATTCCTCTTGGTCCTTCCTTCCAAGGACGCTCCGTCCATCAATCTTGGGTGCTTGCCTGGCGGATGCGGATTGGTAAGGTAAGTGTGAGTTGTTTTTCCCAGTATAAGGTAAAGGCTGGCCTAGAAATGTAGATGGAAAAACAAAAGGGTTATTGAAAAATCAAGGAGAAAAGTAAAGTTAAATTGCATAAATTAACAAGATAACTTAGTGTGTGGTCACACTTGTTAGTGTTATTACATTTATTACCTCAGTTATTAAAAAAAATAACAATACAGTGTAGACATTTGCGAGACTTTGACAAAAACAAGGGCTTTCATGGTTGTTGTACTAGTGCACGGTACACTCAGGAAGGATAGGAAAGAAAAAGAACAACAACAAAAATACAAATGTAACGGACCCGGTTTGGCATTGTACATCACGTGGGAAACAGCATTCAGGGAGCTGCAGCTGACAATGGATAGAAACAATAAGCCAAGAGGAACAAAGGAAAGACATGCAGGCCTAATGCAGAAGCACACTGTCTGCCTTAACAAAATGGCTGCCAGCCATATGGCCAGGCCACAACAACAAGAAAGGGAAGACAGACAATGCAGGCCTATGGGCACAGGGTCAAGACTGAGTTGCATGTGGCTGGGTCCAAACTGGAATGGCATGGTGAGCAAAAAAACGATGGATTTAGGCCCAGATCTCTGTACTGGGGTGAATGTATGACATTGTTCTACATTCTGTCCATCAATTGTTCTTTTTGCATTTGTCACCCCGAGTGGGACGGGTATGCCCAGACGTAGGTCCCATGCTCTCCATGCCACTGGAGTCAAGCTATCCTGACTGATGAGGGGTGAAACCCCCTAAAGTGGTCCTAGGATGCTTGTTTCCAGTCCAGGGAGGACCTGGCTTGGCAGTTCGGGCTGGACTGTTCCCATTGGGCACAGGGTCAAGACTGATTTGCATATGACTGGGTCCAAACTGGAATGGCATGGGGAGCCCAAAAACGATGGATTTAGGCCCAGATCTCTGTACTGGGGTGAATGTATGACACTGTTCTGCATTCTGTCCATCAATTGTTCTTTTTGCATATGGCAAAAGCAAAGCACACTGGCTGGCTTCACAAAATGGCCACCAGCCACATGGACAGGCAGGCCACAACAAGAAGCAATAAGCCAAGAGGAACAAAGGAAAGAAGACATGCAGGTCTATTGCAAAAGCACTACCACCACCGCCACAAAATGGCCACCAGCCACATGGTCAGTCACTCACAACAACAACAACAAGCAGGAGGCCTGGAAAACAATGAACTCAAGCAGGCCTATATGGACACAGACTTTACAAAACAGCCCCTTGCCACATGGCGAGGCTCAGCCAAGGCAAATGCTGGCCCACTATTACAAACACACTCACACACTGGCCAGACAAAGGAGGCATGCTAAACAACACAGCTTTAATACAACAATGCCAAAAATTAAAATCCACAGGGCTAAAAAAGGTTTGCAAGTTACACAACAACCGCACACATCCAACAAAGGCATTTATTTAACACACATGAAAAAAACGTGAAATACCCCAAAAAATATCACATTTTGCATTTCAATCTAATGCCATTTATGCCCTAAATGATGTTTAAATTCAACAGCCACCACAGAAACAGTTGTTTCATGCACCCATGAGTATCTCTGGGCCTACTGGCAGAAAGGCCTATTGGCAGACTACTGGCCGGCTAGTGAATTAAATAAATATTGCAAATTGATTTCAAAAGTTCAAAAAAATGTAGTGAACTGTGCAACATGTTTCCTTTATAAAAGAAGAACAATTACTTATAAACAAACAACCAGGCCCCTAGTGAAACTACAGGCCACCCACCACAATAATTTTTTTTTAAATGATGAAAAGTACAAAAAAATATAGGTGCAATGCCCCAATCAAACTAACAGCACCAATTTTCAAATTTACTTCTGAAATCTCAAATTCAAAAGTCCTCAAATCCAATTATATGTGATGCAGCAGACACAAAGCAGGATCCTTCCAGCTCCAAATACAAATGAAAAGTGAACAGGAGATGGACAAAGCACTGGGAGGAGCCTGCTGGACAGGAACAGGAAGTTGGAGACTCTGGGGCACTTTCTTCCTCTTCAAAAAAAAAGTAAAAAAAGAAAAAGGACTCCTTGCACAAAAAAGTACAACCAAATGTCAATCTGAGGAGTTTTTTTTAATCCAAATCATCATTTCGAGAAGGTTTTGATGCTGCTCGAGAGAGATTTTTCTCCAGATTGCAAATTCTGCGAGTTTGGGATCGCGATCTTCACAAAACTTCCGCCGGAAGTCTGATGGCGTGCCCGATTGACATGTTCATAATCGCACACTCTCGCAGGACCGTACGGCCCGCTACCAAATCTCATGGCGCTCGCGAACGGACGAACATGAATTTGTATGTACTTAAGTATTGAATTGCAATAAAAATAAAAATAAAAAAAAAAAGGAGAAGATTTTTCTTTATGTATGTTCTGAAGCAATGGTTCCTAGGGAATTTGAATTCCGTATTACAGGATGACTATCATGCTCCTTATAGTTGTGTTAACAATTAATACCTCAGGTATTTGTGTAATGGTTCACTTGTGATGAAGGTCAGTTACTTTCTGACAGATTGTCAAATTATTTTTCAAATCATATTTAAACCTTTCCAGGTCGAATTTTCAAGACTTTGAAATCTAGAACAATATTTATGTTGAGGTATTCTTATTAGGCTCTGTTTGAGCCATTGAATTCATGGACTTCATCATATTTAATTATAATGCAGTTCGTAAGTGACAACACTCACGTCTTGACACATTTGCTATTATTTTATATGTCAGGGAAAAGTTTTTCCCTCATTTTCATGATCTTATAATGATTTTCTTATATATAATTAGTTAATCTTGGTAATAATAAATGTGTCATGCTACTTTTCTGAGAGGCATGTGACAATGTTGCAACAACATGGAAACTAGCATTGTATCTTTTTTGGGACTATTAATTGCAGATATGCTTTTCATTAAGAGGGATGGTGTTTAAAGTTTATTTTGCTCCCTTGGATACATTTCTTGTTTCATCAAATACTCCTACATCTTGAGTGCATGTTCTTACCTTGCTTGACATTACTTGCTAATAATAAGCTGGAGTACTGCTTTGTTGTAGCTTGGACAATATGGTCAGTCTAGGTGGCTATCCTAGCATTAGTAGTGCCAGGGGCATAACAGAGGCCCCCACATCCCCCCACAATGCGGGGGCCCCCAGGGTTCCTTGTTTTAGCGGTGGCCCCTCACCCCCCATAGCCATGCTGGTGCATTCCTTGCACAAGATGTGCAATTGCATGGGCTAAGAAATAGGTAAATGCTTGGGAAAGTCACTCTGCTTTCCTGAGCAGCCTCACTGGAGGTTAGGGGGCCCCAACCCTTCAGTGGGACCCCAGTGGGCCTAAGACCAATAAATATCTGTGTGATCTGTGAGATGATGCGCCCCTCATAACATTTTGCGGGGGCATCATTTTGTGTTAGCCCACTGAGTAGTGCTGAACACTATGGGAGATCTTCTGTGGCATGTTATGCTATTTAACCTCTGTATCTGGGAGACCTGGATTTCCCTAGGTGTTTCAGGGGAATATAATTCTGTGGTCATACATGTCTTTTCATAATGTCTCTTCATCATACATTTTTGGGTAGAAATCATGAACATTATTTATCTGGGTCTGATTGTTGTCATTGGATTTTTTTTACAGCTGTTCACAACTGCGATTGAGGTGGTAAACATCCCCCAGCATAACCTGCATCACAGACCCCTTTGTAATCCTGACATTTCATCTTTTCCATAGATGTAAAGCAGGCAGGCTTAGACATACGCCTGGTTTAGGCTATTATAACGATTAAGCGATCATCCTTACTAAACTGTTTTTGAATGACCAATGGCTTTTTCTGTCCTTTTTGTTTGCAGGTTTTCTCTTCCACTCATAATTATCAGGCTTTGTGCTCTCAATCAGTGCAGAATAAGACACGGATTAGAAGGTAAAACACCTGTCCCATTTGTCCTTCAGGTTTTCATTGATGTGTTCGTCAGTGTCTTCCTTGGGCTTTACTTACATTATCTCTTGTGTGATGTCCTGGACAGTTTAAAAACCTAGGGCTGGATTGAATCAAGCATATCGATTGCACTTGATTTATTCTAAACACTCCTTTTATTGGGGTTGTCAATATGATGCAGCACTCAAAACGTTGTCTTTGGTTAACCTTGGAACTGGATTGAGACTACTTTCTCCCTGGAGTAGCTGTTGTGACCAGAACAGTTTGTGGATTAAACCTTGAGTCTAGATATGCCTATTGGAGGCGCAAAGCGAATGTGCACCTGTATTTGCCCCAAATTCTAATGCCAGGTAAAATCATTCACAAGCAATGGGTCCGGCGGTATATCACCTGATATAGCTACCTGTAAAATGTGTGCTTTACTGTAGAGCACACATCTTACACGTCTGATCTCTGTGCATCCTGTCTACACCTATGAAATTGGACTGGAGTGTGTAACAGTACAAATCCTAGGGTAGATACCACTGGCTCACCTGTTGGCAACAGTGCAAGATATAACATCACACAGAACAGCCGATGTACTTCAAACTCCCACCGATTTTGTCTTCGGCAGATGGCTCTTACTAAATCTAGTCCTGCACTATTTTCTGCTCTTCGAGCAATGCCCTCCATTGCTTGAAGGACAGTAAATCCGGGCCTTGGGTTCTGTATGTGTTGATAGTACTAGCCACACTTCTCATTTAGAACTTACGTTTGCTGCAGGCCTCGTTTTCCTCTCTGAATGAATGTGAGCAGGGGGATCAGTGCGCAGTCGCGGGTGCACCTTGATTGCACTGGACCCCGAGTTAAATCTCTAAGTTGATTGGCTGGCATGTTTGACCCAGCAACTTTTTCCCCATTGGAAATCGCAATCCTTCTCAAAACTGTTTTCAAAATGAAACTATCACTAAAATAAATTCCGTTTATTAATATTTAACTTAGATATCAGCCATTCTTTTAAATATTCATTTAATTATTTATTAATATTATTATCAAACAATTTAAAAGGCACTTCTAATTGATGAAGCCATGATTCTAAATTAGGAATATAAGCACTATGACAAATATATAGTGGCTTTAAATATTAACATTAGTGTGGGCTGATATCAGGTTTAAACGTTGTACAATCTAACCGCATGAACGTGTCAGATTTACGGGCAGTCATAGATTTGGTTTATGGAGTTAAATAACAAGTATCCCTTTTGTGAAATTAAAAAAATAGAGAGAAATATGGCTGTGCCAGTGAACGTTTGAAAATCTTTTAGCACTTTTAACCAGCCTTTAATATTTAACGTTGATGCCATTATAGACCGTCTTTGCGAGATGTTTGTGCTGTTGCAACACAGTTTTAAAGTTCAGTGAACAGTCACAATCCTGATGGGAGCTATCACACATCCAAGGAAAGAAGGCATTTTTGCAGTGAAGACGTTATGTGTGATAGAATCGTGTTGTATGTGCCGTACTTATCTCGTTTATGAGCTATTTCGCTTAGACATAAATTGACAAGTTGTCAATGAACAATAGACAGTGCTTCAAGCAGGCTTTTCACAGGTTAGAATGCCTGTGGGCAAACGGGTTGAATCAGTAGTTTACAGTCCAGCATATGGGGCAGTGAACCAGCTGTCAGGGGGGTGAGAGGCGTTTACTCCGAAATTCATTTGACAGAAATCCCTTTTAGCCAATCCACATGTCTGCAGCATTTTAGAAAGTGTTGTGCAAATGGCGTAAACTCGTGTTTTTCGCCCTGTGAATAAATCATGCACTTACATTTAATCCCAAAGTGCTCCTCTCCGTTTTGAAATTTCAAATAATATTATTCAATTCAGGAATATTTTCAGTAAAAAAAAAAAACCTGCCAGTGACCCCTTAAAGAAAGACTTTACCGTGATTATCTCTGACTCTGCAAGGCACTTGGGCATCATAGTATTAACAGCCATGACTGATACAATAATATTTGCATGTAAAGATCATGACATTTATATATTAGAAAAAATAGACATATATATTCTGACTTCTACATTAATGATGAACCAGTAATGATTTAACTTAAATAGACAACTTCCAAGATAATGAGTGGCATCTTCTTTTCTACATCAACACCATGATTTTATTGCTTAGCATTTTTCTTTGCAGTCATCTGAGACAACAAATATGAGTAGGAATTGTAATACTAAAGTATTGTCTGAAAAGATTCCTTACCAAAACTGCAACATCTCTGTGATTTTGGGAACAATGGGGGATATTCACAAGAACGTGCGATAAACATCACCAAAATAGGCTAACGCAATTTTCCATATCGCCGTCTATCACGGGTAAATAACTCCGTGTCAACGTAGTATTCCCAACATGGCGGTAACATGCGATAGTTTCCCGAGAACGCCTCAAATGTCCGCGATACAACTACCGCAACGGCGATAAAAAAGGAAACCCGAACGTGAAAAAAGTTGCGATGGGCCCAACTGCGATAAAAATCCAGCGAAAAGCAGCGCCAGGCCCGCAAGTCCCACAAGTAAGGCGGGAACAATCACTATAAAAGCGGCAAAAAAAACCACCTACAAAACACAAACAACTGCGAAGCACCATGGAGGGAGCCGGAGCAAGTACAGAGGACAATCAGAACCCCACAAGCCCCATGGAGGACCAGCCTGGGACCTCGGGGACAGGGAAGGGCCAGGAGAAGAATAAGAGGAACCCGCGTTTCAGTACGCAGGAAAACCAGATCCTCATTACGGAGGTGGCAGAACACCACCACCAACTGTCCATCACCTCCACTGTGACATTGGCAACTAAAAATACAATATGGCAGTCCATCTTGGCCAAGGTGAATGCAGTCGGAGTGAAGAGAAGGGAAGTGGACGACCTCAAGAAGCGCTGGAATGATGTGAAGCGCAAAACCAAGCTGAAAATCGCTGCCAACCTGAGAGCAGCAATGCAGACTGGAGGTGGGAGCCCAGCGACACACCAGGAGCTGAATGAGATGGAGGAAATGGTGACCCGAGTCATCATTGGGGAGACGGTGGCAGGAGTTGGTGGACCAGAAACTGCACAACATGACCCGAGCCAACAGCAACAGGGTGAGTAACGACCAGGGACTGGGGGGACGGGGGGAGATGGGCACAATGGCACACATGCACAATTAAGTAGAGCACATCTGCTGACAAACCATGCCCAACAGTCACAACTCCGACCAAGAGCCCAATTTGCCCAAGTCTGCAATTTCTCAGCACTGTATAAGCACAGAAGTGAAAGGCACACCGCCTGAAAGGGAGAAGGGCCAGCCAAATCAGAGCTGAAGGGGCAACACACCCACAATGCAGCACACACACATAAGAATCAGAGCACCTCAAAATTGACAACAATGTGGTACAAACTGCAACACTCTCACAACAGAACAGAGGACAGAACTGCTGCTGCTTGTGTGTAGAAAATGGCCATTCGCATTTGGCATAGCAGGAAACTGTGAGATGACAATGGACAAGTACAACCTCACATCCCTGATGGTGTAGAAATGTCAACTGTCCCGCATCAAATAGGCATTCCTTCACAAACAGTCACAATGTACATTGATATGCAGTCCATTAGTAAACCTGTACAATGTGTGAACATACATGTGAACACAGTGTCAATCTGCGTCTCCCCTTCACATTGCAGAGGGAGAATCAACACCTCCTGCAGAGCAGACACAACAACTCAGCACTGATGACGAAGAGGACCTCCCCAACATCGACACCGACGCCCTCCAGCAGCTCATGGACAGCTCCGGCACCCCACCTCTAGGAGCAGGGCAGCCCAGCTGCATCGAGGAGACCCCACCCCCTGCACAGACCACACAGCAGGAAGCACCCACCACCACGGCTGTCTCCCAGGACCCCCACGACCAACACATGGCATTCCAACGCCGTGTGTCAGGGTGCCAGGAGAAGATGGCTGATCAGCTGCGGGTGGGGTTCGACCTCATGGCAGCCAAACTAGATGCCATACATGGGTGTCTAAGTCCCATCAGGGTCCACTTACAGTCCCTAACGGATACCCACTGTCCGCTCCATGCTCTCCAACATTCCATGGCTGACATCGCTGGAGTCATGACTCAGAGATAAGAACACCTGTCTAGTCAGAGTGGCTCCAGTGATGTCAGCCGGGAGTTGGGGCACATGCGGAGGATCATGGAGAACATGGAGCGGATGCATGCGGAACGATTGGCTGCCACGGCTGAACACCAGCGAGATGTAGCTGGGATCTTCCATGCCCTGCAGATCCTCATCATGGCATTGCCGCCACACAGCCTGGCGTGGATGAATGCTGCTGCTACTACTCCATCCACATCTCCGCCCCCTGAAGTGTCAGTGCCACACAGTGCGGCAGACCAAACACCACCACCCACATGAGAGGCACCTGACACATCAGAGGACGAAGATGATGATGAATCTGGCTTGGTGGTAAGATTGAAGTGGTAGCATAAATCACCGCCATATGGCCTGTTTCAGCTTGTTTCTGCCCTCTGCATCATGCCCTGGAATAACATCTTCCACTGTCCCCCGTTACACTCAGCGACACTCACCTTGGACCATGACATGGACTGCCATATTCGTAATGGTTACCAATGATACAGCAATCACCCTGCGGACTGAAGTCTTCCTCTTCCGATGAACCTGTCAATCCCTAAAGGACCCTGGCTGGCCCTCCACGGGGCAACAATGTAAAATGGGGTTTGCATGGCCCTGTACTGTTCCAGCTGAAACACCCCACTGAATGCGAATAAAACAATCAAATTCACACTGATGTGTCATGGCCCTGATCAATTATGCATGAAAGTATTGATGAATGTAGGGACAGTGATTCCACATAAATGGCACTCCCTGGGTAATGCTATCAATGCGCATGTATGGCCGTGACCCAGATAGGTAGTGAGACACACATCGTCATTCAAAACAACTCACATCACAGTTGAATACAAGTGAATGTGCGTAGACTTTATTAGCATATGCGTGTCAGTACGGGCAAGAGAAGTGCCACAACATGCGGACCAATGCAGCAGCATGTCAGAATGAGGAACGTTGCCAAGCGCCGCTGTCCACTCTGGGGGAGTGCCTCACCTTTCACAGATGTGTGTTACCCCGCGTGGTTGTCCGCCCACGTATTCGGGGTCCAGGCGAATGCAGCCATGTCCACTGTTGTCGTGGGATATGTGACCAGAACCCCAAGATGCAATAAGGTGTCGGAACATGTGCAATGGGTTCCAAACTGTTGTGGCTGCAGGTACGTAGTTACACGTCCATGAAAGCGATTGCAGCTTCGTAGGCAATCATCTCCAACATGAGGTCGTTGTCGACTCCATCGAACAGGACGGCGAGGCTATCCATTAGCAGGTCCGGACAGATGTGCTGCATCCACCCTCTGTCACCAATTAGCACTACAGCCCAATAGGGGAGTGGCTCAATGTGTTCACTGCACACGAGGAGTTCTGCAATATCCCAGGTCCAGCTGCCAGCATGTATGCCAAGTATCCAGGCATCCCATAGACGAGTATCACAGTGACACTCCTGGTCGTGGGCCAACAGGGGGCGCACACACATGTCGAAATCCAGTTCGCCTACCGTCCTGTTGGATATGCAGACATCCATGGACCACTCGAATATGCACGATCGCCAATGCAACACAGGCTGAATGCAGGTGACGTTGGCAAGGCGGAAGCTTAGCCGATAACTGACCCGCAGCACTACCAATGGCTGTGCCCCCAGTAAATGCAGCATGCGTGCACGGTACAGTTCCATGTGACAGGGGTTGTGCATGTGTCCGGGATGTTCTGCCATTGCGTTACTGGCCCCGGTTGGAGCGGCACTGTTCTGACCTGCGCCAGTTCTGTGGGTGAAATGCCACAGCTCGGATCAATGAGTTGTTTAAGTGTGCAACAGTTGTACGCCTGGGATAGTGTGGGAGTAAGTGTGAAGGCCATTCCATGCAAGATAACTCCGAGCAAGGACTTCTGTGTGTGGGGTGTGTATACGTTGGTCTGTTGTTGGGCTGTGCGTAGTGTGGGAGTCGTCCTCAACTGCTATCGTATCTGTCAGGGGGTGCCGGGCACAAGCAATTCCGAGGTCGGATGTGCAGATGTGCTTCCACCTGATAGTTCAGACAAAGGAGCTTTCATCCCTAATGTCAGTTTGTCATCTGCTTGCATTCAGGAATTGTGATGTGGCTTGTTCTGTGTGGGGTGGGATGTGTGCGACTTTGGGATTTATGTTTGACATGACTTGCATGTGGCAAATGAGCAGCATCACTGTGTGTTACGTTGCCTCACAGCTGCTCCTCCCTCCCCCCGGGCCTATTCACTTGTGTACGCTGCGCGGTTGCATCACTTGCACTCCAACGGCACACCATTGTCATGCCTGTCTGCTTATGTCCACAAGCCTGACAACGACACTGTGATGTTGGCCGTTGAAGGTGGGCGGCCATGTGTGTGTAGGCCTATGGTAAGGATAGTGTGGACACAGATGTGGAGTTCATGCCTGGCTGAACTCGCGCTGCGATTAAGGCTAGGCATTTGGCTCATGCTGTGGCAATGCAGATACACACAACACTTGGCATGTACGAGCCAAGACCCCGAGCGGTCTTGCGCTCCTTCATTTCACCGTTCATGCGAGCCCGCCCTCCGGGTGCATGCTACATTGCAACATTGTCAATTGCGGGCCGGGTGGCGCCGACACTACAACAGTGACACATGCATTGGTTACTTCCTTTTCCAGGCCAGAACTGGACCACGCCCTGAGCCCCGGGCTAATTCTACACACCCCTGCGCTGGACTGACGTACGCCAGCCCAGCCCACTCCGCTTACGCTTACAGGGGGGGGGACACGGATACATGACCGGGGTCTTCCCCACTGCCTGAGGTGACATGGTTGCGTCCACTTTCCACAACACTACAAGCACCAGCAGTATATGTCCACATGGACATGTCTGTGCTCTGCATACTGTAGTCTGTCCAGCACATCACTGCCACACTTGGCATTGTGTACATTCTTATTCATGGGTGACTTGCCTCCTTCACACATACTTGGTTCCCACCTTTCCCCACATTCTGCAATTGTGTGGCTGTGGGGCCATGCCGTTTTGGGAAGGTCAGCTGTCTTGTTCTGCGCTGCCTCGGTGGTAGTCCAGGGGGGGTCTGGGGGTGGAGGCGGTGGGTGTTGTGGCCCTCTTTGGTCTCCGAGCTGCATGGTCAGTAGCTCCATGACATGTGTTGGTCTTCAGATGTGGCTCTGGGCTGGGCTCCCTTTCATGCTGCAGGTTGTCGTCCGGCTTTACACCAGTAAAAGGCAGGTGTTAAATCCCTGCTGCTAACGCGCCTTATCGCCTGTTTTTGGGTTGCATCGTGGATCGGGCTGGTCGTTGAGAATATTGCGAAGTGGTGTTTTCGTGTGTTTTTGCACGGGAACGCCTACTCTGCATATCATTGGTGTTAGTTATCGCTCTCATCCGTGGCGATGTTTTTTGCTGCAGCTATCGCTGGGAAACTGGCGATGTCGGCAGTTTTGCACCAGCTTGGGAATAGGGCGATTAGTATATCGCCACTTTTGCGGCCCTGAAGTGCCGATGAATCGGCGATGGCTCCTTAAGAATATGCCCCAATGTATTTTAACCATACATTTCTGATTTAAGTGCGACCCGCAAAACATATTAACTTGCTACAACATTCTCAGCAGAAGCAATGGGAAATTAAATGTTAAAATGAGATCTTTCGATATTAAAGTGCAAGGTGTAACCTTAGTTTAGGATTATTCAAGTGTGTTTTTTTGAGTTGTCTGCAAAATTTACAGTTATAGGACTGTTATTTTTGCATTTTTTGTATTAATTTGCTTATGTTATTTTGCTACATTTGTCTTTCTTGTACATTTGGTGATGTATGGGTATATACTAAAATTATGTGATTCTCTTTCTTTCTTTCTTTCTCTTTTTCTGTCTTTCTTTCTTTCATTATTCACCAATGACTTTACAAAATACAATCCGCAAACGTCATGGTTAATAATTTCAACATTAGATCAAAGAACCACTGACTTACACTGACTTACAGCTCGTGAGATGTAAAGGCACGTCAAGGCACCAATCGCTTTACAGTCCATTCACATGCCTTTCATGCGTCAGACCCAGAAAACTGTTCACACTGCCAGCTGTGAGCCCAACACAATACAACACTTACATTTACAAACAGTGCCATTCAAGGGCCCATCACTCTCATATGCCAACAGGACTAACACACCAATCTCACCACCAAGCACTCAAACATCAGACAACTGACAAACAGACCTCAAGCAAGTCCATATACATACTGCCTACCAGCCACCAACACACCGCCAGTCCACGCACATCACCAGCCAAGTGCCAGTCTATATACACTGCCTGGCAAGCAATCGCCAGCCTACACACCCCACCAGCCAAGCACCTGCCTACACACACAGCAAGCCAGATGCCAGTCCAGATGCACCGCCAGGGAAGCGCTAGTCCACGCGTATCACCAGCCAAATGGTAGTCCACATGCACCGCCAGCCAATCGCCACTATACATGCACTGCTAGTCAAGCACCAGTCGACATGCATTATTAGCCAAGCACTAGTCCACACACTTCGCTAGCCATGCACCAGTGTACACAAACCACCAGCCAACTGCCAGTAGACGCACCCCGTCAGTTGAATTCTACTTCTCTCACACACACAAACACACACACACACAGACAGACAGACAGACACACACACACATATAAACTTTCCCTGGTATCTAGTGGCTTTCTGTCTCCCTTGGGGGCAGATGGGCCTATAAGTAAGGCTGATCTGCCCCCAGGGGGGTCAGAAAATGGCCAACATATTGCCCCCATAATGGAGAGTGACTCTTGCTCCAAGGGCTGCTCCCTGAAAAATAAATAAAGAAAATACCTGGTGTCTAGTGGCTTTCTGCCCCCCTTGGGAGCAGATATGCCTAAATGTAAGCCCGATCTGCCGCAGAGAGGGCAAAAAATGGCCAAAATATTGTTCTCATAATGGGGAGCAACGATTACCCAAGAAGCCACACCCCAACATATCAATAAATTCAATCTATGGTGTCTAGTGGGTTTCTGACCACCTTGGGAGCAGATTGGCCTATAAATATGGCTGATCTTCCCCCAAGGGGGCAGAAACTGCCAAAATGATGCTCCCCCAAAAAAGGGGGAGCACCCTTGCCTAAGGGGCTGCTCTCCCACATGCCAAAGCACATATCCTTGTTGTCTAGTGGGTTTCTGCCATCCTTTGGGGCAGATCGGCCTAAAAATATGGCCAATCTGCCTTCAAATTGCAAAAGGGAGTGGCCCTTGCCCAAGGGGCTGCTCCCAATGCCCAAAACAATCCCTGATGGCCTAGTGGGTGCATTCCTGCTGTGCGATCACGGCCCCACTGCCGATCGTGCAGCAGGAATGCACTGCAATAGGACACCGGGGGGAAGGAAATACTCTTTCCTTCCCTTCCCATGCCTCTCGCTGTCCCCAATCCCCCCAGGAGGAAACATTTACCTTTCCTCCTATGCGCTAGAAGCAATGGCTTCCAGCACGTCCCCGGCCTGCATTTATGATGTCGGTGCACTGTGCGCCGCCAACATCATCAAATCGCCAAGGGGGGTCGGGCTGGTATTAAAACACTTCTGCTGAAACCCCCGGTGGGGGCATGTAGGTGGGTGGCCCATGGGCGAGCGCCAGCGCTTCTCCCGTGGGTGGGTGTCTGGGCGTAATTGTTATGTCCTTGGCACAGCAGCACTGCTGCCGAGGATGTTAACATTATGTCCAGGCCACTCAAGGGATTTAATATTCCATAATATCTTCCAATTTTGTAGCAGATATTCTCCATTTTTTTTAACCATTACTTCTTGCCACTCAGGCATTTACACATAAAAACATCACCACATGTGTGGAATTCTACACACATGTGGCAGAGAACGCAGCACATAAGAGATAGGACAGGAATAGGCATACATGTATGATGCTCGTAGAATGCAAATTGTATTTATGGAGATTCAGAAACAACATCTGTGGAAACTGCCTTATGATATATGGGATACAATTTCACTATTCCAAATGTGCATCTGTGAAGAATATAGTCCTTAGTTATATGTACTTTTCCCTAATGAAAAACACATTTACATGTGTTTCTATAGACCCATGGGATGCATGAGTTTGCAATAAACTATTAAGTCTATTGGAGGACATACTTATTACTGATAATGAAATAATGTTTTAGTTGATCTTAAAATTTATGTATAACAACATTACCTTCCAGAAGTCAACACATTTCTATCAAATTTATCAGTACATGACCCAAAAGAAATAATTGAAGACCCAAAACAAAAAGCGGGTCAGGCACTAGATGCTATTTTCAATAACTTAGGCACAATGATTACCCTTCTTTGGTAGAGATAGAGTAGTTCTTTTCACTACATTGACTCGATAGAGAGCAAATGGATCACCAAGAATGGTCATCACCATACCAGAAAGTGTTCTTTGATTTGGTTCAAAAAGGACATTATTGACTGGTCCTTTTCTATCAGGTCTGATGAAGTAGTACACAATTTTAAAAAATGGATACAAAGAGCAAAGCACATTTTTGAGATAATTAAATGAAGCTCTCCATGCAGCCATCTCATCCAAGCACACAAGGACTACAGTACAGAAGTTCTAGACTAAACGATACATAGCAGTACTCACTGAAACCTGGGAGGAGAAATTTCATACCTGTACACAAGTTACATCAATGCTAAAATGATATAGATGTGATATAGACGTGTATGTAAGGTCACAAAGAGGTATACATGTGATGACTGAGGGGCAGTACTTACATTGTTACAGTGATTGCAGGTGATGGGTAGCAGCACTTATTTTTGGGAACAAGGACTTATTTTTCATAATCAAACTTTGGCCCAGAGCAAGACAGAAGAGCAAAACATAGTGAAGGAAACGTGAAGGGAAAGGTAATAAAACAGTGAGAAAGGAAGAAATCAGGGAACAAAAACAACCTGCATGATTGAGTAAGGGATGAAGAGTGAGGAGACAGTTTGTAGGGTGGTGGAAGAAACAGGCATATGGTAGACTCAAGATAAGACAGACTTGTTATTAGGTAACCCCTTAGGCAGTGCTAGCAGAAGGCTGCTGAGAAAATCTTTAGGCCTATGAACTACTTCTTTTACAAACTGAGCACTGGAAGTGGGACAGACGGAACATTTTCACATTTTTTGTGACTCTAGCAGTATGCTTTGAGTGACTGCCACACTTTAGCCATCACAGAAGGTGGCAGAGTTTTTTACCCACAAAACACATTCTTGAATTTACTAAAACCCTTTACTGATTCAGAATGTTTTCTTAAATGGTAAATGGATTTAGAAATTCAATATGAATCGTAATTTGGAAGGGACATGTTCTGGGCATCCCTTCACAACGTTTTATAAAAGCAGACCTATTTCCTTTAAGGACATGGGACTGCTTTAAAAATGTTTTCAGTTTTGAAATGCAAAGACGGGCATGATGATCTGCTCACTTTTGCCGGTCACCATCCATGTCTTTGTAGCAAATTGGAGCGAGTCACAATTTGAGACATGCCTAATTAATATTCATTAGGCAAGTCATTCTGTGACCCAATTCTGTTACTTATTTTGGCAACTGACGTATTAGTAATTTGTGCAATTTGTAACCACTTGCTGTGACCACATCTTTTGGGCATCTGGTCCTCGCTGTCATCCCTGAGTATTGACACTCTAAACCTCACTCCATTCAAATTACTTTGCTGCTACCTCACAGCCAAGATTTCAAAGGTAAAATAAGCACTAGACCCTCCATTGCCGGTGCCTTCATCATGCTCCTCTTCTTTCTGTTTCATCTCAGGCTCATACTCCTTACAACCTTACACTCCCATATGAGGTTATTCACATTTTCATAGATGCCAAACCCTCCTGCAGACAAAATGACTGGCCCTGATACCCTGGTCTTTATCATGTCTTTCTAAAATCTTTATCACTTCTTGATAACTGGTCCCTATCAATTCTACTTTACATCTACCATAGACTTCCACCGATTCAAGACTCTTGTGACTTACCTCTTAGTAACATTAAGCTGCCATTCCACCCCCTACTTCCTTTCTTTTTTAATACAATTAAACAGTCTGCGTTCAATAGGCTCCCTCTGTATTTCTCATCTCATTGTTTACTATAGTCTCTTTAGCTAAGGTTCCATGCACTTGATTTGACTGAGAAGATGCTAGTTCACTTAACCACTTCATAACCTCCACCGACCACAATCAGCTTTTTTTGATGTTCATTCTTCTAGAGGAGTCTGCTACTGGCTTAGGAAGGTTACCAATGGCACTAAGCAAGCATAGAACATCAGATCCATGGAAACCTTGATGGGCAGTTAAAGATAACAACAGTTAAGGTGCAGGGAAACTTTAACAACTATTGCTCCAGTGACACTGCATCGGTGGCACTATGATAGCAAAACCAATCTTTCCATATAAATATTACATAGTGGTGGTCACCACTATGTCGTTATACGTTAGGTCACAGTTTCAACAGGACATTTTTGTTGTGCTAATGGCTTTGGTGTCATCTGATCAATTTTCACAAGCCTTTCTAAGAAAATAGGGTTTCACCTCAGCTCCTTCCTGGAAAATTTTGGGGTGATCCCTCAAGCGAGGACCGAGAAAAAGGGGGCCCCATAGTGTGTTTTTCCCATGTTAATTCACAGAGGAATTTTGGGAAGCAATACAGAAAAAATGACTGAACTAATTGACGCCAAATTTGGAAGAAAACTAGATCTTTACTCAGAAAGAGTGCTTCTTGTGATTGGATGTAAATCTATTCCGTAATTTTCAAGAAATTAGCATTTAGTTTATAGTGATATCTAGATGGTAGTCCCACAGGAGTACCATGGTACTTCTGTGGTAATGAAAATTAAAAAGCAGAGCATTCTGATTGGCAGAGATGTTTTTTCCCATCAGCCCCTCTGGTCTCACTGTACCTACACCTGTTGTATGGGACCAAGCGATCTAATTGGCTTGCCACAACATGAAGAGAAATGCTGTAAATGTTGTGGCCACCATTTCAGGACTTGGGGACTCAGTTCCTGTGTCCTGTGTCTACATAGCAAAAATATATGTAGGGGCAGAGTAGAGATACCGCGCCCCCTTGCACTTGTGGAAGGGTCCCAGAGGGGCCTCCCAGGGCCAATATAAAAGTAAAGGCCTTGCCATGACCTTGCAGCACCTTAATGCACTGCCCTTTTATTTCTTTTACGATGCTTCACTACCACTGTGCAGCAGTACTACTGTGAAATTAAATGAGGGGGTGGTGAGCCCCATGGTAGTACCGCAGTACTGCAGCACCGCAAACAAAAATCTTTTAATTTGATCCGAGGGTGTGTTCCTTTTGGAATCCCCCACAATGCCCGGGGGTCAGGGTACCCATATCCTGCCCCCTTATTCCTGTTTATATTAGTTTTCTACAATGCAGGGGCCGAGTTACAGAGTCATAACATTATGGCTGCAACTATCTCTTCATATTGCAGGTAGCTAAACAAATGCCTTTGTACTTGCAGTACTACCGTAGTACCGAGGGAGTAACGTGGAACCCAATCAGATTATGTGGTTTGAGCTCACTGTATTGTGGTACTCTGCAGTAGTTCTGCAGTGCTACTGCATTGCTATATATACATAATTCTTCTCCACTAGGTAGCTATAGTTAGGTCTGCTTTTCCATAAAAAGAGCCATTTTTGGTTTGCTAACATTTTTGACCCTGTTCGACGAATCTTAACGAAACATTCCAAAAACAAGTTCATCCACCTCAACTCCTTCCTGGAAAGTTTTGGGGTGCTCTGTGAAGCAGGGACCGAGAAAAAATGGGGGGCCCAAAGTGTAAAATCCCCATGCATTTTCCATACACTTCTTTAGGCAGGGCTACAGCAAAAACTGCTGAATGGAATTACAACAAATTCGGCAGGAAGCTAGATCTTAGTCCACGGATTGTGCTTTTTGTGATTTGGTGTTAATTCATTCAGTAGTTTTTGGGAAATTGAGGGTAAAAAATTATTGTATATTTTGGCAGTTGGGCTCGCGAGAGTCCCAAAAGCCTCCTGTGAGAGCGCAGAATCAAAAATGGAGCCCTTTGATTGGTCGAGGGGCAGTTTTTCCCATGAGCCTTCACACTCTTGTGGGAGAGAGAGGCTCCCGCATGTCCTGCGACTACTCTGATTGGCTGGCTGTTGGAATGTTCAAAACTAAATGGCTGCCATTACAGTTTACTGTGAAAAATTGGAGATGTTGTGGAAATGAAGTAAAAAAGCTATATTAGGGGGCAGCAGAAAGGCATGCTGCACTCCTAGATTTAGAGAGATGATGACTAAGGGATAACTACTGTGAAGATAATGTATATTGTTTTTAACCAATTTCTATGATCTCACAGGACCCTTGGGGATCATGAATAGTAAAAAGGAGTATATCAGTTCTCAATATACTCTAATTGTA
The DNA here is from genome assembly GCA_963921515.1 of Calotriton arnoldi. NCBI lineage: Eukaryota > Metazoa > Chordata > Amphibia > Caudata > Salamandridae > Calotriton > Calotriton arnoldi. The sequence continues at coordinate 84,927 of CAWUFW010021508.1, read as the reverse complement.
GGAATGCATATTGTGGTCCTTTTTTAGAGAGGAAGTGTGCTAAGATAAGTACTGTGATAAGTAAATAGTTCATTCTCATTTTCAAAACTTTATGATCTCATGAGACTCTTGCAGGATTGTGAAAAGTAGAACGGAGTAGGTGATCTTTGAATACACTGTAATATGCACCCATGCTACTGTAGGAATGATTATTACTTGTGATGGTGTTTATTACAGAGTACTATTTACACCCATCGGCTGTGTAAGAGTTGTGAGTAGAGTACAGTCTCTTCCCACACCCTACTCTGCACACCAGTTATCAGAGAGAGGGGTGTTAGCAGGGAGGACAGTCCCTCTCTACTCACTACTACACACACTTGTCATCTGAGAGAGAAGCAGAGGAGCCAATCTTTCTGAACAGACTGTTCTATGCACACCCGTCATCTTAGATAGAGGTCTCATAGGACAGGCTTGTCATTCTCCGCACCCTACTATGCACACCTGTCATTCGAGAGAGGGGTCTCAGCGGAGAGAGCATTCTCCCTCCAAACACTCTACCATGCACTATCATCTGAGAGAGAGGTCTGAAAGGAGAGGCCATCCCTCACTACACTTTACCATGCACACCAGTCATCTGAAAGAGAGGTCTGAGAGGAGAGGCCTGTTGTTCTCCACACACTGCTATGTACACCCTTCATCTGAGACAGAGCTCTTAAAGGAAGGGTCAGTCCATCCACACACCCTACTACACACACCTGTCATCTGAGAGAGAGGTCTCAGCAGAGATGCCTGTCTCTCTCCACACACCCTACCACACAAACCCATCATCTGAGAGAGAGGTCTGGATGGAGAGGGCTGTCCCTCTCTACTCACTACTATGCCTACCCATTATCTCAGAGAGAGGTCTGAGAGGAAAGGGCAGTCTCTCCCCACTCACTACAACATTCACCCATCATCTGAGATAGAGGTCTCAAAGGAGAGTTTACTAAATCTACACACGCTACAACGCACACCTGTCTTCCGAGAGAGAGGCCCCAGAGGAGAGGCAGGTCCATCCACACACCCTAATCACACCTGTCAGCTGAGCGTGAGGGCTGAAATCAGAGGCCAGTCCCTCCCCACTCAATACTACACACACCTGTCATCTGAGAGAGAGGTCCCAATGAAAAGGCTAGTCTCTCCCCACAACCTTCTACAGACACCCGTCATCTGAGAGAGAAGTCTCAAAGTAGAAGCCAGCACCTCCCCACTGACTACTATGCACACCCCTTATCTGAGAGAGAGGTCTGAAAGGAGAGGCCAGTCCCACGACGCAACCTACTATGTGCACCCGTTATGCACCAGAGATGTCTCAGCGGAGAGGCCAGTCCTTGGACACGTCCTACTATGCATAGTTGTTATTTGTTCGAGAGGTTTGAAAGCAAGGTGTACTCACTCCTCATACTCCAGTATGCACACCCATTATCAAAACTGAGAGTTTCCCATATCCTGCAAGAGTCTCGCGGGACACACATGGAAGATTGCTGAGCCTGCCATGAGGTGTTTTACGATCCGAGAGCATCTCGCAAGACCGCATTGAAAATTAATGGGCCTACCATGAGCTTTTTACGATCCAGCAAGCCTCCTGCGAGAGCCGCATGGAAAATTGCTCTGCCTGCCATGAGGTGTTTTACAATCCCATGAGAGTCTCGCAAGTTTGTTTGGGGAGAAGTTTTAAAAAAAGGCTCAACAAATAGTTACCATTCTTATTACATGGTGAAGAAATGCTGTGATGGGATTGGGTGCAGAACCAGTGATAGCTCAGTTAGTCCTTGGAGCTTTGAAGGAGAAAGAAGTCTGTTTGAGTTGTGCTCAACAGAAGTTAATTTATGTGGAGATGAAAGAGACTGGTGTCTTCATCTTCGATTAAGAATGAACTTCAAGTTCAGGTATTTAATAATATATTTTATAAACATTGTTGTGAAGTGTCAGTAAGTGTACTAATGTTTGTAAACTTGTTCTACACCATCTTTACAGAGTGAAAAGCTGTTTGGGGAGGTGTATATGTTTTAATATAGCTTTTGAGAGGTACACCTTACAATGTAGAGAGATGTGAGCAAGGTTTGCAGATTGTGTTAATAAAGCAAGTGTTTCAACTGAATATACTTGTGAGTAAAGGAAGTACTGTTTTTACATTATAGAATAAAGAGTGCATTAATACAAGCTCTACTGTTCTTATGAACCTCATTGTACATATACCTTAGCCCCATGAGATGTTTGAGTGGTGATTTTGCTATATCTAGATCAAACACTGTTGTGTTAGCTAAGGTGTGTGAAGATGAATGTGTTACTTTATAAACTGTTACAGAAGCAAAGTTCATAGTATGTTATAATTTATTTGTGATAATATAAAATTAGACTGGTTGAGGGTGTGGAATCTTTCAGGAGAAAGGAATAAGAAGTACTGTGCACTAGATATAAATATGTGATTGTGGGTGAAAAATGTAGCAAATCCTAGACAACATATTGATGTATCACTGTTATGAATTATTAATCAGTATGTAACTTTTATCTTTTTTGTTATTTTGTCTTTTTTTAGGAGGGAAATGGAAATGTGTCTCTGAGTAAATAATGATCTGCCTACATAAGCGACAAAAAAGAGCATTGTTAACACAAGCACGATTATTGTGCTGTTCAGCAAATACTACCTCTTCAGACACAGTGGAATCAGGGTGGAAGGTTGTGGAAGCGCCTGATCAGTTGTGCAGTTCATCAGCACAAGCTAACTCTGGACGAGCTAGGCTTTGTGAAATATAATTTATAGATATGCTGCATTGCTGAGACTTTCTTGATACCTAGGTTTTCACAAAAGTGGCATGGTGATCCTTGAAGTGCAAAGGCCAAAGTTCCGCTCTATCTTTTGATGATCTGCCAACTCCCAGAGTTTTCACTGCTCCCCAAACTCAATCCTGAACACACGTTTTTTTCATAAATATGAGGGCAACAATGCAATCTTATTTTTCTCAAATGGACATCCGATTTAGTAGCTGTTATCACTCTTTTTTCCAATTGTGTGTATCAAGTCTCTTGTCTTTACTTTAAAGTAAATCATCAAATGTTGTCCGTTATCTTAAGATTCTTTATTCAATTAAAAAACATCACAGACCCAGCCAACGCTTTTCATCCCTTATAGGGACTTCATCAGGGACTAAAAAGATTTTGTATATAAACAACAATCAGTGCATTGTATTAATTAAAATCGATTTTACAGTTTTTATAATATACATTTTTATGTTACTTTAAAAAAAGTTTTTAATATAAAAACAATTATTATTCCGGAAATGTGTAAACCTGAACTACATTTCCATGTTAATTTATTCAAGATTACCCCATGTGTACGATGTTACTGTTCCCTATCTTTATGGAACTGAATCCTGTTCATTTCAGCCCATCCTTTTTATTATTTTGATTGATTATAGCTACTCTGTTTTACTATTCCTTTTTATTTGGCCATAATTCTTGTATTTTACTAACACAACTAAATTAAAAAAAAATTAAGACAAATTTGCATGCAGGAGGATCAAATTGTTACTTACAATTATCTGAGGTTTCATTTCCTACATAGCCATTATTTCAATCCCAGTAATCTCCTTCATTGATCTCAATGTCAAAAACATACATATGTTGATTTTAATTTTAGTTTCCAGTCATCTTTTCGCGGTTGTGTTTAACTTCAAACTTAACTTTATACCTATCCAGCTATGATATACCAGAAAACGTAAGACTCTTTGGCACATTAAGGTGGCTAAAAGACTGGAAAGTAGGTGCTACGTAAATCAAAATCCAGTAGGCAAATAAAGCAAAAAGGGGGGAGACATTATCACCTGCTGATGAGAGTCAGAGAAAATTTTTATATATTATATATTTGTTTGTTTTGTAGTTTTTCATCTAGTTTGTTAATATAGTTGATGTAGTTTTGTATTGTTGTTAAATTGTTTTGTTGTAATAAAAAGTTTAAAGTTACTTTTGATTTCTTCCTTTAACACTAAATTTCAATTTTATTATAGTATTGCAATATTAACTAAACCTTGCAGTTCTCAACAGAGAGGATACCCCATTTTATACTCTACTATGAACATTCATCACTATGACGAGAGATATGTGCAGAGAGAGCAGTCTCTACCCAGAGCTTCTTTGCACATTTGTTACTCTGGGAAGATGTCGCAGCTGAATGCAGTGTGTTTCCATATCATAGTCTCTATAGTTGTATGCAAGTCAGACTTCTCGGCATAGAGGTAATTTAACCCCCTCACCTTACATGTGTATCTGTCATCTTGGGGAGAGCTGTAACCAGAGAGGTAAGCCTTTTCTTATACCCTAATTTGCACACCCATCATCCAAGAAACAGGCCAGAGGAGAGAGGCAAATCTTTTCCCACACTACTACACAGACTTATCATGCAAGAGAGGTGTGTCAACAAACAGGGCAGTTCTTCCCTACAGCTTATTATGCATATCTGTCAGCATGGGAAGAGGTATGATCAAAGAGATACACTTTTCTCAAACCCCACTACAGACACCTCCCACTCTGGTAAGATGTGTTAGCAGACAAGTCACTCCCTTTCCAGACTCCAATGCATATCCCTGTTTGTCTTGGGAGATGTGTGAGCAGACAGGCCACTCCTTGCCAACACCATACTGCACATTTATATTGTTCTGAAGATTGCTGTTAGTGGAGAGAAGAATGTTTCCTTACACACTACTATATATATGTCTGTCATCCTGAGGACAGCTGTGAGTGGACAGTCAAATCCATTCCCACACCTATATATATTTGGTTATTTTCCAGGGGGAGATGTCTCAGTGGAGAGGCCAGTACTTGTTATGCTTCCTATGAAATAGTAAGGTCTTACATGGGAGGTGTGCATCTTTACTATCCTAATATGCATACTGCTGAGCCTGGGAAAGGTGTAAGTGGGGGGCAGTGTCTCTTTATGTCCTACTCTTCTCACTGGTTACATTCATGGAAGGTGTCAGTGGAAATGCCATACTCTCCAAATACTCTATTGTACACAGTTGTTAGACTGTGGAGAGGTGTCAGTGACATTGCAATGTCTCTTTACACCCTATGTACTGTTATTATACTGTGAAATGGTCTCATTGGAGAGTCTACTTTCGAATGTACAAAATCTTGATGCAAGGTGTTACTGGAGAGACCGTCTCTCCCCACACCCTACTATAGACACTTGTAGCCCTGGGTAGAGGTGTTATTGAAGGACTCAGTCTCTCCTTGCACCCTTCGATGCACTCCTGTCATTCTGTAAAAAGGTCTCATTGGAGAGGCCATTTTCTACCCACACACTACTATTGGGGACAATAAGGCATGCGCACTGTAATTAAAGAAAGTGTAAATTCTTTCCCCAAAAGACCTTTATGATCTTGCAAGACTCTTGCTTGATCGAATAAAAAAAGTACAGTGGGGTATAGAAAATCTTTCTCAAGAGGAAGGTTACAGTGCAGAGTCTTGTGTGTTTGCACAGTCTAATGCTGATACCCTACGATACAGAGTTATTATGCATCAAATATAGTTTTAATGTTTGAGCTCGCAAGACTCTAACTAAAGGTGGACAAATATATGAGTGAGAGCAGGCATTTCTGTGCTCCCGCAAGACTCTCGCAGGTGTCAGTATTCTAAAACAAAAGGGATTTATACCATGAAATAATCACATAATATTAATGTTACAATAGGGTGGCTTTGACAAGAGCCTTTGTGTCTATAGTGTGTAATGTTTAGTTACATATAGAACTGGATACATTCCTTGACGTTATTAAGGATGATCCTGTTCCCTTCTGCAGTGAAGTGCACTCCATCTCGCCTATAGACACCTGGCATATCAAATCAGATTTTGTTATGATATATAGAGCCATGCCGTGGTCACAAAGAAATCTAGAAACTGTTTTATTGACATGCTTCCAGGATTTCTCAGTCTTGGGACGAAACTCTTTGTACCAATGCCATTTCTGCCTTTGACACATATTAGAATAAACAAAGGTACTGTGAGGAAAGAGACATCAATTGTGAAAAGGTCTCCTCCATTTGGATTTCTAGTGCAAAAACCTTTGATTGTACCTATGACATTCCCACCACAGTGCACTATCATCAGGTCAGGATGCTGACAATTCAAAATTCCCTCAACCATTGGTAAAAAGTAATGCAACTTCATACCTCAATGACCAATCAAAGTTATGTCTATGTTTGGAAATTGAAGATTCTTGTCAATACCAGAATTAATGGCATATTCGCTAGCCCAGTGGATGAAGCTGTGTCCCAAAATCCAGAGGTGAACCATGGTGCAGTATGGAGATCTCAGTCACAAGAGGAGTGCTCAACAGAATGAGTAAGCTTCAGGAGAAATATGGAGTTATATGAGGAATTGGAATTTTGCAGTTACAAAAGTAGGCTAGGTTGTAGCGAACTGCTGTTTCTATGATGCCCAGTTACTTGATAAACAGTATGAGCTTTTCCATTGGCTGATTTTCAAACTTTGGTACGATCCCGCAAGAATCTCACGAGGGTCACATGGAAATATACCAAGCCAACCTGCCATGCGGTATTGCCATGTACTTGATTGTACAGGGAGAGAAAAGAGTGTGTATTACTACAGTACAAGTGGTATTAACAGGTTAAAACAACCATAAAGCAACAGAAATAAAGCAGAGGTTGTGAATGTTAATAAAATATAGCTTTAGAAAGACTATTAAAGAGGATTATGGCACATGTAATCATCTGTTTATAGATTAACATTAAATAATAACTGAAATGATAAAGAACCATATACAATAGACTACAATGAAAATTGGAACTTTACGATCTTGTGAGTGTCCTGTGAGCTTCTTGTGATCCTCTCGTGAGAGTAATGACACCTAAAAAAGAGATTGCTGGTGACATGTCTTGCTATCAGAGTTACTATAACTGAGCAAATAAACAATTTCTATTGAATATTTATCTGTTTGAGACGCACATTTTACAAAGATTTTGCAAACTGTGAACCATCTCCTGTTTTGATACAATAAAAAAACATTATTTTACTAAGATATTGAACACAACATATATTATAAAGACATTTGTTGGACCTGGCATCTTTTGGTGTGTTTTCCCTGTCTTTTTGCTTCTGACCTCCTGGTTTTTGTGGTACTCTGGATATTTATTTTGCTGGTTTCTGTGCACTTTAATACTGCTGATCATTACTAAAGTGAAAGTGATCCCACTATAAATTGTGTTTATGGATTGGTATTTCCATGATTGGCATATTTGATTTACTCCTAAGTCCCTAGTACGGTGCACTGTGTGTGCCCGGGCTGGTAAACCAAGTGCTGCTAGTGGGCCTGAGGCACTGATTGTGCCACCCACACCAGCAGCCTTTTAAAGAGTTCTCAGACCTGCCACTGCAGTGCCTGCACACAGTTTCTACTCCCATGTCGATCTGGCAAGTGCACCCACTTGCCAGGCCCTAACCCTCCCGTTTCTCACACATAAGATACCCCTATGGTAGGCCCAAGGTACCCCTATGGGCAGGGTGCAGTGTGGGGGAAAGGTAGGACATGTACTGTATTTGTTACATGTCCTGATGGCGAAATACTGTGCATTTCGTTTTCACGGTTGAAAGGCTATCTATCCCATAGGTTAACAGGGGAGCTGCTGTGGAACACTTTTACAAATGTAGCTTGCCGGGGAAGCTGATAGAAAAGTGTGTTTAGGATGCATGAACTCAGAAATTGAAAATACATCGTTTAGTGAAGATGATTTTTCTGTTGTGTGTTTGAAAATGCCACTTTTAGAAAGTGGGCATTTTCTTGCTTACCAATCCTGAGTGCCTCTGTCTTTTGTGTATTTCCTGTCTGGATTTAGAGCGACAGGAGCAGGGGATTTGCATTCCCACTAGACCGGCGCAAGGGGGGGTTGAGGTGTGTCCTGCCTTTCCTGGGTGACTCATAGCCAGTCTGAATACACCTAACTGCATTTAGAGTAGTGGGAGGAGTTTTTGCTTGCACCTGAATGGACTGTGGCTGCTTCTCAAAAAGCTGTCTCTATCTCATGTGGTGAACCTGGCCTGAGCCAGGCTGAACTGGTTTATGTGTGCCAGAGGAACTTTGTTTGTACCAACTTCAAAGGAATATGTGGTATAAATATTGGGGCCCTGACCCCAGAACTTTTGAACTCTTTTGGACCAAGAAACCTGTCAAGAAGAAGAACTAGAGAAGCTGTGAGGAGAGACTACCACTTTGCTGTGTGCTTTGCTGTGTTGGCCTGCAGTGGCAGATTCTGTCCTGGGCAATGAAAGCACTGGAATGGACTTTCTGCATCTTATCTTCCTGGGTTTCCCCAAGGGCTTGAGGTAGAGCTTTCCCCCTGTTCAAGAAGTCTCAGGAACAGCAAAGACTTTAAGTTCATCTGCAACTAGCCCCAGGAACTGTGGGCCTGATTCACAGAACTAATCTGAGACAAAATCCTAAACTTACTACTTTCGGTATTCACAGAAGGCATTTAGTAGTAGTAAAGTTAGGATTTTGTCTTAAGTTTGACTTAAGACAAACTCAAGACAGACTTAAGACAGACTTAAGACAAACTTAAGACAGACTTAGGACAAACTTAAGACAAACTTAAGACAAAATCCTAACTTTACTACTACTAAATGCCTTCTGTGAATACCAAAAGTAGTAAGTTTAGGATTTTGTCTCAGATTAGTTCTGTGAATCGGGACATGTGTGTTTTGGGCTGCAACAGAAGAAAAAGCAACCCAATGCCATCAATGATGCCGGCTCTGTGACCTGAAGGCACCGCAGAGGGAACTGCTGCATCTCGCACCGCAACCCTGGTCTCACTGACGACGCCGTCCGACGCTGCCACCGAGCTGCTGCTTGCACCATGACCTGTGGACACCGCACTCCGCACCGCCTCACTTCACTGTGCTGGTATCTCGATGCCGCCGCTCCACACCGACATCGATGCAGCTGCCTGCACTGGTGTTTGGAGGCACCGCTCGTAAACTGCACAACGCACCGCCCCGTCCCACACAGCAGCCTTGGCCCACCAACCTCGTCGCCATCGACTCCAGTTCGTCAGCCGATGACAGCACTTCAACGACGATGACGCCGCTGCCTGCACTGTGACCTGCCAGCACCACGACGAGCACTGTCCCACTTCGCACTGCAGCCCTGGTCTCACCGATGCCGTTGGACGACCGTCACCAAGCCACTGCTTGCACTGCAACCTGAAGATAACGCAGCCCTACGCCGGCATTCCGGACTTTCAACTACACAGAGTTCGACCTGCAATGCGTGTGACTTCAAGGGCCTGATGACTCCTGCACCGACCTGCAGAACTGATGCCTGCTGACGCCAGCTCTTAGGAACTCATCACAAGGTCCCCGACACCCTGCATTTCTAAAGGTACTCTTTTGCGGGTCTTCCCGACACCATAGCTGACTCCCGACACCATGGTCAGACAGAGCTATTGACTTCAAGGAACTGTTTTTAAAGTCTATTTTTGTTTTATGAGTTTTTTTAATAACTGTATGTTGGATTCTTATCGTTTTGGTCTTGTTTTACACAGATAAATATTGCTTATTTTTCTAAAAATGGTGTGGTGTCCTTTTATAGCGTTTTCACTGTATTACTGTATGTTATGTGCAAATGTTTACACACTGCCTCATAGATAAGCCTGACTGCTCATGCCAAGCTACCCGGGAGGTGAGCAGGGGTAGTTTTAGAAGTATAACTCCCTTATCCTTATTAGGAAGATGGGTCCCTACTTGGACAGGGTAACAACCTGTCAACTAGAGACCCCCATTTCTAACAACATTCTACCACACATACACATCTGTGATTCTGGGCAAATCACTTAATCTCTCGATGCCTAAAAAATAAATGTGTCCATCTGTAATGCAGCTGGTGCTCATGTAAAGCGCTCTGATACCTTCGAGTCGGGTTCACACTTTAAAAAACTACCAAAAATATTTATTGTTAGGTGTAATAAAAATATCTGTTTTTGTTTTTTAAAAAACCTTAGAAATTAACTAAAACTCACAAAGGTTAAATTAACGTAATAGTTAGGTGACATTCTCAGTGACGTTACCATTTTAAATGAAAAAACCTACAGAAATTCAGCAGTTATAGTTAGCAGCACTAACTATAACTTGCGCCCTCGTCATGCAAAGCTTATGACCTCACATATGACATCACTCATTACATGTTCTATGACATCATATGACATCACTGATGACATCTCAAATGACATCATTGTTGACATCACTGATATCACCCGTCATCATATAAGGTCATAAGCAGTGCATGGTGGGGGCTCAAGTTACAGTTAGTGCTGCCAACTATAACTGTTGAATTCCTGTGTTTTTTTTAGTTTAAAGCTTTGATGTTGTCACTGAGAAATGTACCTAACTATAACTTTACTTTAATCTTTTTACAGTATATATATATATTTCAGATGTTTTGCGGCTCGTCCGGCTGCGGAAAGGTCCCGCTGCTGAATCTTGGCAGATCCCTGTGCTCGTGATCACGGGTGCGTATCGGGAATGGAAGGGGCCTCATTTCTGGATTACATTGGTGAGCTACACTATGGTCTTCATGCATGCCCTCACCCAACGAGGCTGATATTGTTTGTGACACTGTGAGGCATCCAATCCACTGGGGTGTACAGGGAATGTCAGTTTTTTAGCAGATAGACTGCATCTACCAGAATGCAATGCCTGCTTACGCCCACTGGGGCGGGACTGTTATTAGAAATAAAAAGTTCCTATTCTAAGTGGATGCCTCCTTGTGTTAATTGCAGGCCGGTGATCAAGGGCTACGGCTTGAAACGTTTGGCATACTGCAATTAGGAAGGCTGCGTATGCCCGTGGTGGTGGCAACTGCCGGAGGTGCTGTGCGGATACCCGCCTGTGTGCGACCTTTCCACTGGGGACACCGTTCGTTTCAGATGTTTTGCGGCTCGTCCGGCCGCGGAAAGGTCCCGCTGCTGAATCTTGGCAGATCCCGGTGCTCGTGATCACGGGCGCATATCGGGAATGGAAGGGGCCTCATTTCTGGATTACATTGGTGAGCTACACTACGGTCTTCACGCATGCCCTCACCCAACCGGGCTGATATTGTTTGTGACACTGTGAGGCATCCAATCCACTGGGGTGTACAGGGTACGTCAGTTTTTTAGCAGATGGACTGCATCTACCAGAATGCCATGCCTGCTTACGCCCACTGGGGCGGGACTGTTATTAGAAATAAAAAGTTCCTATTCAAAGTGGATGCCTCCTTGTGTTAATTGCAGGCCGGTGATCAAGGGCTACGGCTTGAAACGTTTGGCATACTGCAATTAGGAAGGCTGCGTATGCCTGTGGTGGTGGCAACTGCCGGAGGTGCTGTGCGGATACCCTCCCGTGTGCGACCTTTCCACTGGGGACACCATTCGTTTCAGATGTTTTGCGGCTCGTCCGGCCGCGGAAAGGTCCCGCTGCTGAATCTTGGCAGATCCCGATGCTCGTGATCACGGGCGCGTATCGGGAATGGAAGGGGCCTCATTTCTGGATTACATTGGTGAGCTACACTACGGTCTTCACGCATGCCCTCACCCAACCGGGCTAATATTGTTTGTGACACTGTGAGGCATCCAATTCACTGGGGTGTACAGGGAACGTCAGTTTTTTAGCAGATGGACTGCATCTACCAGAATGCCATGCCTGCTTACGCCCACTGGGGCGGGACTGTTATTAGAAATAAAAAGTTCCTATTCTAAGTGGATGCCTCCTTGTGTTAATTGCAGGCCGGTGATCAAGGGCTACGGCTTGAAACGTTTGGCATACTGCAATTAGGAAGGCTACGTATACCTGTGGTGGTGGCAACTGCCGGAGGTGCTGTGCGGATACCCTCCCGTGTGCGACCTTTCCACTGGGGACACCCTTCGTTTCAGATGTTTTGCGGCTCGTCCGGCCGCGGAAAGGTCCCGCTGCTGAATCTTGGCAGATCCCGGTGCTCGTGATCACGGGCGCGTATCGGGAATGGAAGGGGCCTCATTTCTGGATTACATTGGTGAGCTACTCTACGGTCTTCACGCATGCCCTCACCCAACTGGGCTGATATTGTTTGTGACACTGTGAGGCATCCAATCCACTGGGGTGTACAGGGAACGTCAGTTTTTTAGCAGATGGACTGCATCTACCAGAATGCCATGCCTGCTTACGCCCACTGGGGCGGGACTGTTATTAGAAATAAAAAGTTCCTATTCTAAGTCGATGCCTCCTTGTGTTAATTGCAGGCCGGTGATCAAGGGCTACGGCTTGAAACATTTGGCATACTGCAATTAGGAAGGCTGCGTATGCCCGTGGTGGTGGCAACTGCCGGAGGTGCTGTGCGGATACCCTCCTGTGTGCGACCTTTCCACTGGGGACACCCTTCGTTTCAGATGTTTTGCGGCTCGTCCGGCCGCGGAAAGGTCCCGCTGCTGAATCTTGGCAGATCCCGGTGCTCGTGATCACGGGCGCGTATCGGGAATGGAAGGGGCCTCATTTCTGGATTACATTGGTGAGCTACACTACGGTCTTCACGCATGCCCTCACCCAACCGGGCTGATATTGTTTGTGACACTGTGAGGCATCCAATCCACTGGGGTGTACAGGGAACGTCAGTTTTTAGCAAATGGACTGCATCTACCAGAATGTCATGCCTGCTTACGCCCACTGGGGCGGGACTGTTATTAGAAATAAAAAGTTCCTATTCTAAGTGGATGCCTCCTTGTGTTAATTGCAGGCCGGTGATCAAGGGCTACGGCTTGAAACATTTGGCATACTGCAATTAGGAAGGCTACGTATGCCCGTGGTGGTGGCAACTGCCGGAGGTGCTGTGCGGATACCCTCCCGTGTGCGACCTTTCCACTGGGGACACCCTTCGTTTCAGATGTTTTGCGGCTCGTCCGGCCGCGGAAAGGTCCAGCTGCTGAATCTTGGCAGATCCCGGTGCTCGTGATCATGGGCGCGTATCGGGAATGGAAGGGGCCTCATTTCTGGATTACATTGGTGAGCTACACTACGGTCTTCACGCATGCCCTCACCCAACCGGGCTGATATTGTTTGTGACACTGTGAGGCATCCAATCCACTGGGGTGTACAGGGAACGTCAGTTTTTTAGCAAATGGACTGCATCTACCAGAATGTCATGCCTGCTTACGCCCACTGGGGCGGGACTGTTATTAGAAATAAAAAGTTCCTATTCTAAGTGGATGCCTCCTTGTGTTAATTGCAGGCCGGTGATCAAGGGCTACGGCTTGAAACGTTTGGCATACTGCAATTAGGAAGGCTGCGTATGCCCGTGGTGGTGGCAACTGCCGGAGGTGCCGTGCGGATACCCTCCCGTGTGCGACCTTTCCACTGGGGACACCTTTCGTTTCAGATGTTTTGCGGCTCGTCCGGCCGCGGAAAGGTCCCGCTGCTGAATCTTGGCAGATCCCGGTGCTCGTGATCACGGGCGCGTATTGGGAATGGAAGGGGCCTCATTTCTGGATTACATTGGTGAGCTACACTACGGTCTTCACGCATGCCCTCACCCAACCGGGCTGATATTGTTTGTGACACTGTGAGGCATCCAATCCACTGGGGTGTACAGGGAATGTCAGTTTTTTAGCAGATGGACTGCATCTACCAGAATGCCATGCCTGCTTATGCCCACTGGGGCGGGACTGTTATTAGAAATAAAAAGTTCCTATTCTAAGTGGATGCCTCCTTGTGTTAATTGCAGGCCGGTGATCAAGGGCTACGGCTTGAAACGTTTGGCATACTGCAATTAGGAAGGCTGCGTATGCCCGTGGTGGTGGCAACTGCCGGAGGTGCTGTGCGGATACCCTCCCGTGTGCGACCTTTCCACTGGGGACACCCTTCGTTTCAGATGTTTTGCGGCTCGTCCGGCCGCGGAAAGGTCCCGATGCTGAATCTTGGCAGATCCCGGTACTTGTGATCACGGGCGCGTATCGGGAATGGAAGGGGCCTCATTTCTGGATTACATTGGTGAGCTACACTACGGTCTTCACGCATGCCCTCACCCAACCGGGCTGATATTGTTTGTGACACTGTGAGACATCCAATCCACTGGGGTGTAGAGGGAACGTCAGTTTTTTAGCAGATGGACTGCATCTACCAGAATGCCATGCCTGCTTACGCCCACTGGGGCGGGACTGTTATTAGAAATAAAAAGTTCCTATTCTAAGTGGATGCCTCCTTGTGTTAATTGCAGGCCGGTGATCAAGGGCTACGGCTTGAAACGTTTGGCATACTGCAATTAGGAAGGCTGCGTATACCCGTGGTGGTGGCAACTGCCGGAGGTGCTGTGCGGATACCCTCCCGTGTGCGACCTTTCCACTAGGGACACCCTTTGTTTCAGTTATATATATATATTGAGCACTAGCACTTTAAGTAGGATACTCACAGTTTGAGCCGTGTCATGTGATCAAGGCCGTGGGACGGCCGAAACGCGTCATGGCGGACTAGCTTGGTGGCAATAAAGAATACTATGCACTGATTTGGGACTATGCTCGCCAGCAATATATATATATATATATATATATAGATACATACACATATAGAAACTTACTTATATAGATACATATACATACATGTCTGGGGCAGATCCGCCCAGACTCTGCACACACTGGTGCCCGTCTCGGAGCCACACTCCCTACGGGATCTAAATAAATAGCACTCGGACATACGGACAAAAAGGGTCTTTACCAATGTCCTCAAACATAAATATTAATTCTAAACACTGCAGGCTACCTGGGAACTTCTATTTGGGACTACGCCGGAGCATATCTCATATAAACTTAAATACACCAGAAGGTAAAGGACTGTTGTTGGCAACAGTACCCCTTTTTTAAAGGATGAACGTTTGATCAAACCCGGCTGGGATTGACACATCGAGAAGGAGGACGGACTACAAAACCAATTAGAACACAATAGCCTTGATGAAGTCGTAGGGATACCTCCCTGAGTTGATGAAACACATGCTGGCTAAAGGAGGTCTTTCGGCATAAAGAAAAAGCCAGAAAATAAATCCAAATGACAAGAATTGCTCAGTGTTTACTGTTCTGTACTAAAAGTGATTGAATATGTTTATATGAAATATGTGTGCCTCATATGTGTAACTCAAGTTATAGTTAGTGCTTCTAACTATAACTGCTGAATTCCTGTGTGTTTTTGGTCACCCAGAGAAGCATGGTCAGTCACAGAGGGATGGGGTCCCTGGGGCCAAAATTAGCCCTGGGAGGGGGGCCACCCTCCCTATAGTATAACAAAGCAGATGTCCATGTTTAAGCTCCACATCTGTAAACTACTAATCATCCTAACTTCATGTGCATACCCAAGGAAAATCAAGTGTGTTTTATCTGCATATCCACTGTGAAAGGTTTTCTGAAATCCTTGATGGAGGTGTTTTTATCCTTGCTTTTCTTGAAGGCAAAATCTCATATAGTGTCTGTGAGGTTACTGGGATGTCATAGTTAGGCTCACATTTCACTCGTACAAAACCAGAGAAATTCAGCAGTTAGCCAACTATAACTTATGCCCCTGCAATGCACTGCTTATGACCTCAAATATTACATCACTCATGACATGGTCAGTGACATCACTGATGACATTTTAAATTACATCACTGATGACATCACTCATGACCTCTCAAATGACATGACTGATGACATCTCTGATGACATCATCCACAGATCCACTCACACACCAACTTACACCCTATACAACATCTCCTACACTCACTCCCACTCCCACACAACCACTGATATACCCTTTCACAGACCCATACAAACACTCACACACCAACTCACTGATCCATAAAGTCACTCACATCAACTCACCCATACAGCCACTAATGCAACCAGTAACTCACATATATAGCCACTCATGCAACTACTCATGGCCCAATACAGCCACTCACACATCCACTCATTCAGACATACAAACATTTACACAGTCACTCATACACCCATATAGCCATTCACACGCTTAATCAGTCATCCATAGAGCTAATCACATCACTACTCACTCACCCATGCAGTCACTCACATAGCCACTCATTCACCCATACAATTACTCACACATCCACTCACTTACTAATACATATAATAACACATATACTCACTCACCTATACATTTACTGAGACAAGCACAAACTGTCCCATGCAACCTCTCTCACACTCGCTTACTCACCCACACAGCCGCTCACACATATTCACTAATCCATACAGCCACGCACATACCCACTCACTCACCCACACACCCACTTACACTCTCATTCATACATCCATACAGCTACTTATTTACCCTCTCACTAACCCATACATACATTTAAGTACCTGCTCAGTCACCCACACAGCTACTCATTCACCCTCTCATTCACCATTCCAGCCACTTATACACCCAATCACACACCCACACAAATACTTACAGAGCTGCTCATTCATACACCCATTGACTCTCCCATCCACTCACCAATACACAACTCACACTCACGCATTTATACAATCTCTCACATATGCACTCACTCTTCAATACACCACTTGCACACCCACTCACTCACCCATACAGACACTTCCACAGCCACTTACCTTAGTATATATGTTTAATACTCAGCACCTTTTAGAAAACACACACAATCACTGGATGATGTCATCAGTGTAGCCATTTGAGATGTCATCAGTGATGTAATTTGAGATGTCATCAGTAAAGTCATCAGGGATGTCACTTACCATGTCATAAGTGGTGTAATATGTGAGGTCATAAGCAGTGCACTGCGGGGTGTCAGTTATAGTTAGCCTAGGTAACTGTAACTGCTGAATTTCACTGGTTTTGTATGAGTGAAATCTTAGCCTAACTATAATGTCCCTGTAACCTTTGGTTTTTCAGTCAAAAAACCCCGAATATATATATATTTTATATATATATATATTCAATGAAAAAACCATAGGTTTCAGGGACGTTATAGTTAGCGGTACATTTTACTCGTACAAAACCATAGAAATTCCACCATTATAGTTAGTTCAGCTAACTATAACTCGCGCCCCGCAATGCACTGCTCATGACGTCACATATTACATAATTTATGGCATGGTCAGTGACATCACTGATGACATCACTGATGACATCTCAAATGACATCACTGATGACATCATCCAGTGACTGTGTGTTTCTGTAAAGTTTAAGTATGTTTTATATATATGCCAAGATGTATTGAAGAATGAGTGGGTGTATAAGTGTCTGGATGGAGGATTTAGGAGGTGTGTGACTGATTGTATAAGTGACTGATTAAACGTGTCTTACTGAATGCATGGGTTAGTGACTAAACTGTGTGAATGTCTGTATCAGTCTGTCTGTTGTTGTGTAAGCTGGTACATGGGTTGGTCAGTAGCTACATGCGTGTCTATATGGGTTATTGATTGGTTGCCTGAGTATTTGTATGGGTGCCTGAGTGTATGTGTGGGTGGGTTGGAGGTGTGTGACTCTATGCATAGATGTGTGAGTAGTTGATTCACTGGGTGTATGGGTTCAAGAGTGCATGTGGAAACAGCTCTATGAGTGGGTGAGTGTGTGTATAGCTGTGTTGGTGAGTGAATGGATGTCTCAGTAGTATATGTGAGTAACTACATATGTAAAAGACAGTATATGTGAGTGATGGTGTATATAAATAACTATATGTGAGAGTGAGTGATTGTGAGAGTGGCTGTATGGATGAGTGTGTACTTGTATCAGTGATTATATAACAGAGAGTAAGTATGCGTTACTATCTGTATGAATTAGTGAGGTGGTGTGTGTATAACTGTATAGGTGAGTAAATGGGAGTGTGATTGATTCTTTACATGACTGACTGGGTGTGTGAGTAACTCCATGGATGAGTGGCGGGGTGTGAGTGTCTGAATAGGTGTATGAGTGCATATGATAGTGCTGTATTGATGAGTGACTGCATGTATAAGTGATTGTATGGGTGAATGAGTAGATGTGTGTGTAGACCTAGGAATCAGTGAGTGCATATGTAGTAACTGTATTGGTGTCTTGATGGTTTCGAAAATGGTAGTCTGTATTTTACAGTTGGTGTATCAAAGGTTATATTAGACTGTGAGGAGGTGCATCAGATTTTCACGTGGATGATGTCATCAGTGATGTCATCAGTGATGTCATTTGAGATGTCATCAGTGATGTCATCAGTGATGTCACTGACCATGCCATGAATGATGTAATATGTGACGTCATGATCAGTGCATTGCAGGGGCGCGAGTTATAGTTAGCTGAACTAACTATAACGGTGGAATTTCTATGGTTTTGTACGAGTAAAATGTACAGCTAACTATAACGTCCCTGAAACCTATGGTTTTTTCAGTGAATTTCTAAGGTTTTTTAAATGCTAATTTCTAACTATAACGTCTGTAAAACCTATGTTTTTTTCAGTGAATTTCAAAGGTTTATAAATGCTAATTTCTAACTACAATGTCCCTGAAACCTATATTGTTTTTAAGTAAATTTTAAAAAGACGTGCATACTGTTTGTAGTGAAAAACTAACTGTAACAGTAGTCTGCTATAAGTTATAATTTAACAATGTTTAAAACTTAATTAGCAGTAATTAACATATAAGTGTGGAAAAAGTGTGACGCAGCAGCTATGATACCTGACTTCGAACAACAGCGTTCACAGTTCGATTCCCGGCTCCAGCTGCACATTAGCCCACCACTATGTCACTGTGGGCAACACCTTGCTTAATCTTCCCGACGCCCCCGAGCGCCGGCACACCTTTCCGGGGGTACCTGTACGCTTTACAAATGCTGGTATTTTTTTAATTTAAAACCATAGTGATGAGAAATATTAGCACATACTTTTTTTTTCTTCTATTCTGAACGATATTTTTTTTATATCTTTTATTTAGAATTACGGCAATTAATAGATGTTTTTAGTCACGAGAAAGGAAATGACACGGTTTGCCGGGTAACAGTTTTTAAGCTCTCCAACGTATGTACATATTAAGCAACTTATACTTATGAGGATCGAAAGGGAAACCTTTACCTCTTCACATTTTGTAACTTTTCCCAACACGTGCACAAGTGAAACAGTGAAAACCGGAGCACGTGTCAACTGTAAAACGTGACATCTAAATGGGCGGAGCCGCATCTTCCTTCCATAGACTACTCAATAACCAAAAAGTATATAAACCACACCCGTTGTTCGATTAGTTTCATTTTTGCGAGTTATTTACGCGGGTCCATTCTGTGATGCAGGTTCCCTTTTCTAGCGTCGGATTCTTCTTTTGCGACAACAAAACATATTACGGAGTTGTAAGTTGTTTGATTATGGCATAGTAGATATTTATAATACGTAGCTATTTGTGAATATTTAAATATTTGTATTACGAAAAAAGTGTTATTGGTTGTTTTTGCCATTTATATGTAACGTCAGCAGCTTGTATTGAGAAACACCCAGAATAGAGGAAACACTGTTCCTTTTCTGGCTCCTTTGAGGTTATATACTGTGACTATGTACATTGTAATAATCAGAGTATAGCAAACTTCAGAGGTGTTGGTGACCCGTCGACGCGAAGACTAAAGATTCATATGTAACGTGAACAGCTTCTCCTTCTTACTCTGTTTCCCCCCTTTGATCATATACTGTGAATATGTATATTATAAGATTCACAGTTATTATGATCTGAGAGGAGTTTATGAGCCGTCGGCGTGAAGACGAAAGATTTCGAAGTTCCGGAAAAAAAGCTTTGAGCATATTCATCGCTGAAAAATATTTCGTTATTGATCTTGTTTTGTGTTTATGACTTTATTTTCCTTTTCCTTTTTTGTGTGGCATCAGTGAAACTCTCTATATTGTAGTAGAGTGTCATATTTTCACACAAGAGGAATTGGAGATTTGTCGCAGTCAGGAGTAAACCATCTGAAATACAGCTTACTGACCTTTATAACTTACTTGATCAGATATTTTTACAGTGAGAATATTTTTCGAAATTGCAGTTTAAAAAAGATTGTTTACATAGATACTTTTTTACTGAATGCCTTTGATAAACCCTACATTTCTTAATTGATATTTTCGTATTTCTCTTTTTCTTTGTTGTGGTTCCTATTCTTGTTCTCCCTATAGAATATATAGGAATAGTATTGTATATATTACTACTTTCCTATATATTCTTAAAGGAGTACGTGATCTGTTAGCAGAGCAGTGAGCGACCTCTAAGCACTACGACAAAACTTTCCCGACTTCTACAGAAAAGAGATTGTAAAAATGTTTTTTTTTGTTGTGCTCCTTATTCTTCTTCTCCTGTGGAATACTATAAACTCACCCTGTACATTTTAATACTGTGAACTTATAGTACTTCAGAGGGTTGGAGATCTATCTCTGCGAGAAATTAACAACATTTACTACAGTTATTTCCGTTGATAACTTACTACCTCACAGTTTGTAACACTGCTAATATTTTATAAAATAGTAGTCCCTAAAAAAAAAATTGTATACATAGTGCTTTATTTAATGTTTTGATGAAGCGTACATTTCTAGGTAATATGACGTCATTTGTGCTTAACTGTTTTTTACTTGTTATTGTTGTTGTGACCTGAGATGTTGTAGTGCAGAAGTGTTTCTTGTAGCACTTCTTTTCTACTTTATCTAAAAGTAACTGATGTCCTCTTATATTAACAAGAATATGGGGCAACACTTTTACAAACTATACGCGACAAAAAAAAAGGAGGGTGTGACCACACTTAAGGGATATTTTATGAATTGCGTTTTTATTTGTCACCCCTCTGATATATACAGCTACACTTTCCTAAGAAAGTATATTTGTGATTGCTTAATAAAAACTGTTTCAAACCTAGACTTAATTTTTTGCAGCGCAACCACACCTACTATTTTGCTACAAGAAAATAGCACTACCCGCAACAGAAGTAAGCACCGCACTATAACTATACATTGTAAGTAAACATTGCTCCCGAGAAGTAGCTTACTCAGAACCTTATTTAAATAAAGACCGCACCAGCGCGCTTTCTTTTTCAACCCCCTCCTCCATATTATAATATTTGCTCCAAAGATGTAGCACTCCCCGTCAGAAAAGTAAACACCACATTATAAGTAAATACTGCTCCTGTGAAGTATCCCACCCGCTAACTTAATAAAAAGAAGACCGCAACACACTGTTATTTACCCGACGTGATTTGTAGGCCCCACGCAAATTATATAAATGTCCCTTAAAATATACAAAAAACAATTTTTACCTTCACAGTCCCTGTCCACCACCTTGTGACCACTGTACAGAGTTAATAGTGTTCCTACCCTCCCCTCTACTACTTTGTTTTCCCGTACTCCTTTGAAGCGCGTCACAAAATGGCTGACAACAGTGACCGTTCCCACCCAATAAGGAGCAAACTTGTACTCGGAACACTTTAGTCAATAAAATGTCCATGGTGTTCCGCAGAAAGGGAGGGAATGGCTGCCATCACTTCTACTTTTAATGCTTCACAGCCAATGAACATTAAGCTTGGGAAGGTCCTCCTTGGAACACGTTAGCCAATCAGATGTCCCTGATACTCTGCGGAGGGGAAGGGAATGGCTGGCAACACTTCACCTTTCAATGATTTACAGCCAATCAACATTAAGCTTGGGAAGGTCCTCCTTGGAACACGTCAGCCAATCAGATGTCCCTCCTACTCTGCGGAGGGGAAGGGAATGGCTGGCAACACTTCTACTTTCAATGGTTCGCAGCCAATGAACATTAAGCTCTGGAAGGTCCTCCTTGGAACATGTGAGCCAATCAGATGTCCTTGCTACTCCGCGGAGGGGAAGGGAATGGCTGGAAACCCTTCTACTTTCAATGTTTCACAGCCAATGAACATTAAGCTCGTTGTTGCAACACCTCAGCCAATTAAACGTTAATTTTGTTCTGCGCACAGAGAGAGAACACGCCCTCCCACATAATATTACATTTCCTCTAACAAAGTGACACTTTCCGTGATACAAGTGAACATCACATTATAAGTAAACATTACTCTGCATTATATTAAAGGAAGGCCGCAATACGGCGCATTGTTGTTTTCCCGATATGATTTCCACAGCCTACTGAACATTGCCGCAATACCGCGCAACATTCACACTACCTGTGTGTGCACCCTACACACTGCTTGTCGCGATACGGTGCATTGTTTTCCCGACGGGCTTTCCAGAGCCTACACAACCTTGACGCAATACTGCGCACCTTTGTTATGCGGACGTGATTTCCACGGCCAACGCAACATTCAAACTCCCTGCCTCTGCACCGTACAGACTGCTTAAAGTAACTCCACAGTGTTCCTACTATACCTTCTTATAAAATTTTTCTCTTTCCCCCTACTCCTTTCAAGTGAGTCACAAAATGGCTGCCAACACTTCCTAGTTTCAACCGTTCACAGCCAATAAGCCGCAAGCTCGTGCTCGTAACCCCTCAGCCAATCAGATGTCAGAATTCTCAAATATCTGTAAAATTTGATATTTCTCAAAAACTACTGAACGGATTTACCCCATTTAAACAAAATCGTGTGGACCAAGACCTTTCTCCCTGCCAAATTTGGCATAATTCCGTTCAGCAGTTTGACCTGTAGCCTTGTCTAAGGTTTCCTATGGAAATTGCATGGAGAAAACACGTTTTGGGACCCCCTTTTTTCTCAGCCCCCCCTTGACCAATCACCCCCAAACTTTAAAGATATGAACTGATCTAAAAAGAGAAACTTCTTGGAAAATTTCGTAAAGATTCGTCAAACTACGCCAAAGTTATAAGCACATGTAAAAATACTTTTCCTATGGAAACGTGGTCCTAACTATAACTACCTACTGGCGACCACCAGTAGGTAATGTATATATATATATATATATATATATATATATATATATATATATATATATATATATATATATATTCACTGAAAAAACCATAGGCTTCAGGGACGTTATAGTTAGTTGGACATTTCATTCGTACAAAACCAGAGAAATTCATCCGTTATAGTTAGTTGAGCTAACTATAACTCGCGCCCGCAATGCACTGCTGATGACGTCACATATTACGTCATTCATGACATGGTCAGTGACATCACTGATGACATCACTGATGACATCTCAAATGACATCACTGATGACATCATCCAGTGACTGTGTGTTTCTGTAAAGTTTAAATATGTTTTATATATATATATATATATATGCCAAGGTGTATTGAAGTATAAGTATAAGTGGGTGTATAAATGTCTGAATGGATGGTTTAGTATGTGCGTGACTGACTGTATAAGTGAGTGATTAAACGTGTCTTACTGAATGCATGGGTTAGTGAGTAAACTGTGTAAATGTCTGTCAGTTGGTGTGTAAGGGCTGCATGGGTTGGTGAGTGGCTAAATGAGTGTCTATATGGGTTATTGATTGGTTGTCTGAGTATCTGTATGGGTGCCTGAGTGTCATAGATGTGTGAGTGGGTGATTCAATGGGTGTATGGGTTCAAGACTGCATGTGTGAAGGGCTGTGTGGGTGGGTGAGTGTGTGTATGGGTCTGTTGGTGAGTGAATGGATGTCTCAGTGGTACATGTGTGAGTGACTACATATGTGAAAGGCAGTATATGTGAGTGTTGGAGTATATAAATGACTATCTGAGAGTGAGTGATTGTGAGAGTGGCTGTATGGATGAGTGTGTGCTTGTATCAGTGACTGTATAAGAGAGTAAGTATGTGTTGGTATCTGTATGAATAAGTGAGGTGGTGTGTGTATAACTGTATAGGTGAGTAAATGGGAGTGTGATTGATTCTTTGCATGACTGACTAGGTGTGTGAGTAACTCTATGGATGAGTGGTGGTGTGTGAGTATCTGTATAGGTGTATGAGTGCATATCATAGTTCTGTATTGATGAGTGACTACATGTATGAGTGACTGTATGGGTGAATGAGTGGACATGTGTGTAGACCTAGGAATCAGTGAGTGGGCATGTAGTAACTGGTATTGGTGTGTTTATGGTTTCGAAAATGGTAGTCTGTATTTTAGAGTGGGTGTATCAAAGGTTATATTAGGGTGTGAGTAGGTGCATCAGACTAGCATGTGGATGATGTCCTCAGTGATGTCATTTGAGATGTCATCAGTGATGTCATCAGTGATGTCACTGACCATGTCATGAATGATGTAATATGTGACGTCATCAGCAGTGCATTGCGGGGGCGCGAGTTATAGTTAGCTCAACTAACTATAACGGACACATTTCTCTGGTTTTGTACGAGTAAAATGTCCAACTAACTATAACGTCCCTGAAACCTATGGTTTTTTCAGTGAATTTCTATGGTTTTTTTAAATGCTAATTTCTAACTATAACGTCCCTGAAACCTATGGTTTTTTCAGTGAATTTCAAAGGTTTTTTAAATGCTAATTTCTAACTATAACATAGCAGTCGCATTTGCAGAGTGGTGGAGAAAGGTGAGCGTGGCCTCCGAACACCTCTTAGCAATCCCACTGTGTGGGATTTACTGGAGGTAACAGGAGGGGTAGTTAGACCCCAACATCAACCTTGGGGGCCTACTAACCCTCCTATTACCTCCAGTAAGTCCCACACACCAGGATTGCTAACTTCTCATACTAGGCCATGCCCCCTTTCCCCACCACTCTGCAAACGCGCCCCCTGGCACGTTGTAAGTTGGGGAATTAATTCCCCTTGAATACTGAGGGTCCCCGGGGGCCAACTTGCCCACCAGGTACCTCCAGTATGCGGCACAGAGCTGCATTGCAGAGAGGTGGACACGGGCCACGTCCCCTTTCTCCACCACTCTGCAAACACGCCCCCTGGCGCGTTCTAAGTTGGGGGATTAATTCCCCTTGAATACTGAGGGTCCCCGGGGGCCAACTTGCCCACCAGGTACCTCCAGTAAGCACCACAGAGCTCGATTGCAGAGAGGTGGTCCAAGGCCACGCCCCCTTTTTACACCACTGTGCAAACGCACCTCTTGGCGCACTGCTGCTCGGGGGATGAAGTCCACTTGTGTCCTGAGGTCCTCAGGACACAAGAGGACCTCATTGCCCCACCACCAGTGTGCCAAGAGGTGCTTTTGCAGAGTGGTCTAAAAAGGGGGCCACCTCTCTGCAATCCAGCTGTGTGGCTTACTGGAGGTACCCCGGGGCCGGGGGGCCGCTATGGACCCCCGCATTTCTAAGAGTATGTGCCGCGGGGAGGTGATGGTCCCCGGGGCATGTGGGGGGGCTCTTGCCCCCCACACATCTTTTTAATAATTAAGAAAAAGAGCCCCAATAGGTGGCGGTCCCCGGGGCTGTGGGGGGGCCGCATGCTCCCCGCATACAATGTAATAATCCCCGGGGAGGTGGCGGTCCCTGGGGCTGTGGGGGCCCCCATGGGCCCCCACCCCATTATGTAATATTGCCCCCTATTGCCCCCGGGACCTGGCTTTTTTACTAACGGAGGCGTGGGAGCTCCCGCGCATCATTTTTTTTTTTTTCGGCAGGATTCACGCACCCAGTTCGAATTCTGCCAATTTTTTTTTTAAATGCTTTTTTTGGCCCTGGGGGTCTCTGTGGGACCCCCTGAGCAGGTCTAGGGGGTCAGGGTGTTTCTACCCTGCCCCCTTTTCTTGTTTTTCACATTTTTTTTCTGTTTTCTTGTGACTCGGTTACCGAGTCAAAAGATGGCTGCCAACACATTCTGGTTTAGAGTGTTGGCAGCCAATCAGAATGCAGCTCGTGCCCGGGAGGAGTCGCGACTCCTCGGTGCTCAGATATCAATATTTATTTTTTTCTAATTTCTCAGGAACTACTGAACGGATTTACACCATTTAAAGAAAGGGCTCTTTCTGAACCAAGGGCTACCTTTTTGCCAAATTTGGTGTAATTCCGTTCAGCAGTTCGGGCTGTAGCTTTGTCTAAAGTTTCCTATGGAAATTAACATGGGGAAAACGTGTTTTGGGACCCCCCCTTTTTTCTCGGCCCCCGCTTGACGAATCACCCTGAAACTTACAAGACAGGAGCTGACCGGAGCGCCCAACCAGTTTTGAAAATTTCATGAAGATTCATCAAATGGCACCAAAGATATGGGCAAAAGAAAAAACGCTTTTGAATAGAAACGAGGTCCTATCTATAACTACCTACTGGCGACCGCCAGTAGGTAATATACGTGTATATATATATGTGTATATATATATGTGTATATATATTATATATATATATATAGATATTAAGGGTGGGTGGAGTTGGCGGAGTGGAAGTACACGGAATTCGGCCCTATTTCATGCAGGGCATTAATCATCGAGGTAGGGGGCACTGGGTGATGGAGGAAATAAACCGCATGGCAGGAAGGCAAGAGGGCACTATAGAAAAGTCAGCAAAGGTTACAGGGAGGCAGGGAAAACTGGCAGCTCATGACAAGAGCAAGGCATGATGGAGCACATCAGATGGCGGAGTTACCGACTTACCTAGGGGGCAGCTTTGCTGTGCAAATGCTTGCTGACTGTAGTGCTGAGCTGCTTTACTGACTACTCCTCATCTTCAGTTAGTTTGTCCCTTTCTGTGCATGCTGTGAATTCCTTCCATGCTACTGCATGGAAGGAGGGGGCTCTGTGGCTGGTCAACCCCTCCCAGACTCTGCCATCCACCGGATGCTGCGGGAGGACACCTGCAGAGGATTCTACCCAGCCCTGCTGCAGTCCTTTCCTTCCCTCCCTGCTGCCATTTCCAATGGCAGCTCGGAGCTCTGCCAATCGCCTCTGGGTTCAGGGTTCAGCATGCACAAAAACAGGAAAGGAAACTGTGTGAGACAAGAATAGGTCCTGAACGGGGAGTCTGTCAGGAGCAGCGGCCTCTGCTGGGAATACCGACCTCTGGAAGTAGAAGTATTGAAGCATGTCCTTACAAGCACCAAAAACCATCCCTCATTTTTAGTATCTTGGTGACATGTGCAGTTTTGCTAAGACACACAAGAGTGTCTGACTGTGCAAGAAATTGCTCTGTGACAATGCAAGAAATTGCTCTGTCGTTAGCACATCCGCTAAGGAACTACGGCTTCGAACGAAGGAGTGGCAAACACCGCTGCATTTCATAGCTGTGCTGCCTGCAGGGCATGTGCTAAGTCTCTAGATCATGGCATTAGGGCATGGATTGCCAACAGCAAAGCCTACATTCACAGGTGTTAGCAAAGGGTTGTTAATAATCCCATATTGCTGAGTGACGTTTCTTTGTGAAGCAGAACAGCCTTTCCAAAGAAAGCTGTAAATCAACGATGTGGGACGGGGCTAACCAATTTCAATTACAATTGGAACAGGGCAGGCAAAGCAATTCTTTACTTTTAAAAGTATACAATGACTGGGCAGCTGCAAGGAGACTGCTATGGAGGATAAAAAAGCTAGCCTAGAAGGTGCCACGCTGGTAAACTGACGCCCAGCGCTAATATATATATATTGAAAAAACAAAGGTTACAGGGACGCTATAGTTAGGCTCAGATTTCACTCGTACAAAACCAGAGAAATTCAGCAGTTATAGTTAGATGAGCTAACTATAACTCACTCCCCCCACAATGCACTGCTTATGACCTCTCATATTACATCATTCATGATATGGTCAGTGACATCACTGATGACATCTCAAATAACATCACTGATGACATCATCCACAGAAACATTCACACATCCACTCACACACCCACACAACCACACATACACGCACTGTCAGATGAAATGGTCAATTTTGTGTCCGTCAATAAATTTATAACATATAAATGATGGATATAGCAGGATACTATATGAGCAAATAATAATTTTTGCTTCAAATTTACTTGGAAGTCAGTCTACTCTTTGTTCTCAGGCTTGATAAAGTCTGATAGGACGAAACATGTGTCAACTGCCCTGATCGTTTTATGTAATGAACTGTTCTTCCACAATGACCACATGAGTGCGCCCACCTGTGAAGAAGAAAAAGAAAATTAAAATTTATGCACCAAACTACATGCCTATCATAGACTTCATGATTACTTTTGTAACCTTTGTAACTGATTTTACGTGTGCCCAATCCTTTTTCTCATATGTGAATTGGTGGCAGTCAGTGCCCAAGCTAGAGGGTTACAGCTGTAGAACTGGACCTCTGAATAGTCGCTGACCACATAGGAGTCTCAACCCAGTGGAAGCCCAAGTGACAAAATATTGAGTTCAATGAAAAATAAGTAAAAAGTTGAAGGCCCAAACTCCAAACAAGAAGGAAAGAAAGGTAAATTACTCTGTCTACACAAACTAATCAAGGGGGCCAACTTGGGAAATAAATAACAGATTGCAAGAAAGAGATGTGATGACAAACATACATCTTAGGAAAAGCCCAGCAACCACTGTTGTCAGGCAGCGGTATATGTGTTGTTCTTCCGTCTTATGTATCTAAGCCATTTGTGCCCTGGAAATGTTTCTGGTTGAACTGGAAGCAACCTAAATTCCCCACCAGCATGTCTCCCCAGCCACCACTAATGGGGTCTCCATGTACACAACTCAATACCCCTTTGCTGAATCTATCGCAATTTGAGCAGCTTCCTGCTGGCTAACTGGGAAAGTTTGACAGGAAGATTCTGAGATTTTACGTTGTATATCAAGCAGTAGCTAGGAGGTTGGGAGGATTCTTGCATTAAGATGTACAGAGGACTGCTCACAAAGGAAGAGTAAAATAAATATGTGCCATTTTAGTGTTAGCTATTTATACTAGAAGCCAACAGAGGGCATCCAACTTCATTTCTGGTAGTTGATTGCCTGTCAAAACCAGTCAGCAAAAGGTGTCAGAGATGTTAAAATAGAAATAAAGAAGAAAGTATGAGCACTGTAAAGTGAAAAATATATCAGATGTATTAGTGTCAAAGATGACAATTAATAATTAGGCCAATTAATATTTGTTAGACCATGAGAAAAGTGAATAAACCAAATCAAAAAACATGTCAAGATGAGTTCTACATGTTAAGAAAAGTGAACCCTTCTGTCAGTTGTCTGTCAAAGTATCGACCAGAAAAATATTATGGTACTAAAATATCATTGTCAAAATATTGACAAAACAATATATTATTGTGGCTTAAACATCAACAATATATTAATAAATATATATAATTATTGGTATATACAATTATTCTAATTTAAAATAAAAGTAAACTTCTTTTAATTCATATATTCAGATACATATGTAAACAATATTAGAAAAATATTTTTTATTCATGTATGACACATGGTAGCAGATGGTTACCATTCAAAAATGAGAGAAGAAACCAAAGGACATACACATAATACATTGACATAATATATTAGCAGCCACGAACAGATAAAATCGATATAAAGGAGAAAAAGTAATAAATGATGCAGAGATAGAGGAATAAGGAGCAATACCCTCTGCATATGATAGAATCTCCATAAATTGGAAAACTTTGCTTAATTTCTAGCTTTAAATACTCTTAGGGCATGAATATGAGTTTGGCAATCTTCCTGCCAGAGCGCCGACGTGGCGGTCCGAGGAAGACCGCCAAGCTTGTTTTTCTCTGGGCTAGCAGGGCTGCCACGGCGGTCCCACAGCGACGGCATGCTTCGGCTGAGGATTACAGCCAGCAGTCATGCCACCGCCGTGGGACCGCTTCCACATCGGGTGCACTGTGTGGCATGCACCATGTTGTGCATGCCATACAGTGCTCAATTCCAGGGGGGCACAGCAAGTGCCCTCCTGCATGCACCCCCCATGGGCTGTTTCACCCTGCCTTTGCCACCCTTTTCCGTGGTGCGATTCTGGCCATGAAATGGGCAGAGGAAATGCCGGTCCTAATCTGCTTGGCGGTGCGGGCATCGTCACCACCACCATTTACAATCCCTCTCAACACCGATGCGGGATCCTGGCAGTGGCGGCAGTCTTGTGGCGGTCCCACTACCACCATCGTAATACAGCTGTTGGACTGGTGAAGTGGTGGCGGTTGGACCGCAATGGTGAGTACGGCGGTCTGAGGACCGCCGTACTCGTAATATGGCCCTTAGCATCAATCAAAATGTTGTCACAGGACTACAATGAGGGAAGGACATGTTTGATTGAGCAGCGAGTGGCACCAAGTGAAATCATGCAAGAAATTTCAATGTAATTTGGCATTTGATCACACAACCTGAACAATGGCTTGAACAGAGTTAACTAGAGTGCCTTTTTCATAAACATCAAGTGATCAGTAGCATCCAGTAAAATTCCACAACAAATCTGAGTGTCATTTAACATTTTCTTACTTATATGAGTCAGTCAGTCAAATTCACTTTATTCGGTCAATTAAAACCATAAAAGCATACTACATAAAAACACATTAAATACAAAAACAGCACAAGCACCAACAAGATACAGTAAAAATATAACTCGATCATCAATATACAGAGGAACAATTCATATTGTAATTAATTAAGATTATCTCAAAATGATTGGAAGTAATCTAATTCCTAGCTATCCTTCTCTTTTTCTTTATTCTGACCGCTGCAGTCAGAAAACTGGCTATACTAAAAATTTCCCAGACATTAGTCAACATTTGTAAGTGTATCAGAGCAGGTCTAGCCAGTAAAAAACCTTTGCCCTTTTAAATAGGTAAAATGAACCGTTTCTGGATGTGCAAAAAATGCTCACAAAATAAAACAACATGCAATGAGTCCTGGGTAGAGAAATTGTCGCATGTACAAGCACCCAGGTCCTCGATCTTTTTCCATCCCGTTGGTTCAGCGAGAAGTAGATGCAATTGATTAAATCTAAACCTCACTAAAAGGAAACGATGATGCTGATTTGTTACAATGTTTAAATAGGGTTCCATTGCACATGAGGTGGATAACAATTGATGTGCCCGCACCGATGGCTTTCTCAGTTCCCTGGCTTATGAGATTTAGAAAAATTGACATCTAGGTCCAATGATTTCATAAAATCGGCAAAGGTAGTTAAAAGATGCTGTAGGCCAATCGCAGTTCTAGCTAGCAGGGCAGCATCATCCGCGTACAGAAGAGCCAGAATTAACCGCTCCCCCACACGTGGGATGTCCCTACTGGCTCCCACTAAAACTGAATCAAGATTATTAATATATAAGGTGAATAAAAGTGGGGCTAAAATGCATCCCTGTCTGACTCTTTTCATGATACGGATGCCTTGCGTGAGGTTACCTTTTTGGTCAAATCTCTCTGTGGCTGTAAGATCCCGATGTAGATCAACCAGAAAATTCACAATATTCATGTCCAGACCTAGTTTTAATAACAAATGCCATAATTTGGATCTATTTACTCTGTCAAAGGCCGAGGAAAGATCCATAAATGCCAGATGGAGTGTCCCTTTCTTCGCAATCGTGTACTTTCCGGCCAATAAAAGCAGGTTTAGACACTGGTCCGTAGTGCCTCTCCCTTTCCTAAACCCATACTGTAAATTTGAGAGGATATTAGTGTCATTTACCCAGTCAGTGAGTTTGCTTAAGACCACTCTTCCTAAAACCTTCACTGCAGAATCTATCAATGAGATTGGCCTATAACATCGTGGGTCACCTCTATTCCCCTTTTTAAAAACCGGGACTATAACTGACTGGGACCATGATTGAGGCAGGCCAAATTCACAGGCCATATTAAAAACGTTGGCTAGTAATTTAGACCATAATGATACAACAGTTTTAAAAAGGTCAGCCGGGACACCATCCGGTCCAGGAGCTTTATTGCTTGACATTTGATCAATAGCCACCGCTACTTCCTTATCGGTAAAAACTAAAGTGTAATTCTCAACTATATATGATGTACTTGAGGATCCTTGGTCCCCCTGATCACCATATATATGTTTGAAATGGTTAAACCACACCTCTTCCGCAATATTACATTCCAGAGGGCTACTATTATTATCTGAAAAAAATGGTTTATTAACAACATTCCAAAACTTGGCACTATTCCTAATTATATCAATAGATAATAAATCATTCCATGCCTCATTTTTAATGTCTAATTTACGAGTGTGAATCGCCAGTTTATAATTTTTTCTGAGGATGGCTATCAAAGGTTTATCTTGTGGTTTATTTTTTAAAGCAGCCAACAGCTTCTGATGAGCGACTGTACAGTTGTGGTCAAACCACCTCTCTCCTCGATTGGGGAATTCCCTGCACATAAATGTTAGGGCTCTTGCCACCTGATTACATATTTCAACATAAGCGGTAAGGGTCTTATTGTCCCATATCCTATTATCAAGACAAAGCTCCATCTCCAAACCCACTTTGGTGGCTAGATCATTACAGAACTCGTCCGGAATGACCTTGCACCACTTAAGTCTACGACCCTGATCTTTAGCTTTAATGGGTAAAATAGCGACACATCTGTTAGTCTCAAAATTGAGCCCAATTCCCCCTGCCAGTATCAGATGAATAGGATTGTGATCACTAAACTATGACCACATGGCTATATAGACTTTAACATAGGCTTCCAGAGCAGAATTGATAAAGATATAATCAATGGTTGTGTTCATTCCTCTTCCTTTAAAAGACGGTATGTTATCCTTCCCACACAAATCATTGGGGTACAGAAGACCGAATTCCACTAAAGTGTCCTCTAAAAATTCCCCTTTTTGTGTGTGTTCGAAATGTATTTCCGAATACTTGCCGGGTCCTAGGCTATCGGTAACATAACAATTCTTTGAACATAAATGTATATTAAAATCACCTAAAATAACAACCGAATAAGGTGTGACTTGTTTCTCCTTATAAGACTCCAAAAATCATTTAAGATTATACAGATGCTCGATAGCAACGATTCTGTCAAATGAATTATAAAAATTAACAATTAATACCTTGGCTGAGTTAATAAGCATACTTTCAACTGCTAGACAATTTACTGACCCAGTGTCCAATTTGCGATGGTTACCTGAGACCGTTAGTGAAATCAGTGTTATTAGACCTCCTTTAGGTCTGCCAGCTGTAGATGGCCTTGCAGGTTCAAAATACGTTGTATAACCGTCCAACCAAAGGATATTATCGATTTCCCATGATTCTTGAAGCCCAATCACATCATGCTCCCTTAATACACCATTCCATATAGAATCATCCATTTTGCTTCTTAGCCCTGCGATATTCCAGCTAAGTATTTTGGCTAACCCTGCCCTACTTGACTCATCTCCTCGGGTCAGGTTATCTATGTACTCCCTATGAATACCAACTTCCTGCCTTTGTGTGGGGGAACCGATGGTTAGTCAATCATTACTATCCAACTGGCTCAACGGGGTGAATTTATTTACTAATACCAACCTACTGTTAACTGCACTTTCTCTTGCGTCATCCACCAGAGTTAAGTGAGCAGTATTATGCCCACTCCTCCTCATCTGAGGGAGATAACCACCACTGGGCTTAGATCTAGTACCCAGCTCATTCCTTTCTTCTCCCAGTTGTTGTCTTAAGGGGGGAGTTGGGTTATTTGCCCTTACAGCCATTTCTGGTGGGTAAAAAAACCCCAAAGGTAAAGCAATGATTCCCCCTTGACCACAGTGTGGGTGGCCCTGGAAAAGCCAGCCTGCTACGTCTCTCCGATCAAAATTGACGACGACACAATCTCCCTCTTTTTGTTTAGGACGGTGACCAACCCATCCAACCCGTCTAGCCATAATGATATGTGATGATGCTTTGGACCCTTGTTGTACACCAAATTTGACTTTACGGATAAGCTCTTCAGGTGTTTCCCTACTATTTTCCTTAAGAAGGGTACCCCAGTTAAAACTGCCACCAATGGCGTAGCCTCTGGTGGTAAATGAAGCCTTACTTGGTTGGCAATTCCTTGTGTTTTGCCCGAACCTGCCATAAGCCTAACTTCAGGCCTCCATTGTGTTCCTTTGCCATCCAGTTGACTAACATCTATTTTAGTTCCTGAGGAAGGCTCATTGGACTTCCGGGGCCCTGGGTGAGAGATACTAGAACAATCTCCTCCCAGGGGTGTCACCTTATCTACGTGTAGTATATTATTGGTACAGGATAATTTACTACGTGTTACATTCCCCCCCTTCTCCATGTGGGTAACGTTAGAACATGCCGCACCATCCCATTTTCTCTCTAAACAGGACAACTTCATCATTATACCATGTACCCCAAATTTCATACAATTGATTAACTCTGCTCTTAGTGTCTCAAAGAGAGTATCAATATGGGCTAAAATTAAGTCTGTAGCTGTAGTATTAGGATGGAAAGGCAGGCGCTCCTCCGGAATCGGGTGACTTCCAAACCCCTCCTGCGTTACCAGTTTCTTTTTGTTCAGTCCTGCCTTAGCACCCTTCCTCCTCTTTTTCTTTGTAGGTGCTGTAATTGATTCCATAAGTGTATTCATAGCCGGCCTTCCACCAACTCCACCAACTCCAGATTGTAATTCCTGACAGGAATTCAGCATAATTTCACTTGCTCGAATAGAGTCACAGGCCCCTATAGAATCAGCACCAGCTTCAGTTCCTGAGGTTGTGCTACGCGGTGCTACCAATAGAGGGGTATTGCTAACAACTGTCTCAACTCCAATACCCAACTGCGCTTCTACATTGTGGATCTCAGTTGTTATAGCACCTACAGCAGTAGTTAAGTAGGACATAATGGAGGCACAATTGCGAGGTACCTTTGCTTTCGTTTTTAACAAGTCATTTGAGCAAGGGAGTTTACGCTTACCCATGTTGGCTTCAACACGAAAGAGGGATTGCCCAGCCGGCCTCCTCCGGTCTCAGACGGGCGCAGGCGGGCCCGTCCGTGGCCCGGGCACGCCCACGCGCATCCCACGCTGCGGCAGCCCGCTGATGTTTTTAACGCGCCTCCAGGCACGGGATGCCGGCGTCAGTGGTGGCGTCAACAAGCCACAAGGGAGCCTGGGACTTGGAGTTCTGAGTCCGCTCCCCTCGGAAAAGTGGCAGCAAAGTATCGGGCTACCCGCGCTGCAGGAGCCCGCTGATGTTTCTAACGCGCCTCCAGGCGCTGGATGCGGGCGTCGGTGGTGGCGTCAACAAGCCACAAGGGAGCCTGGGACTTGGAGTTCTGAGTCTGCTCCCCCTCGGAACAGTGGCAGCAAAGTATCGGGCTTCCCGCGCTGCGGGAGCCCGCTGATGTTTTTAACGCGCCTCCAGGCACGGGATGCGGGCGTCCATGGTGGCGTCAACAAGCCACAAGGGAGCATGGGACTTGGAGTTCTGAGTCCGCTCCCCCTCGGACAGTGGCAGCAAACTATCGGGCTTCCCGCGCTGCGGGAGCCCGCTGATGTTTTTAACGCGCCTCCAGGCGCGGGATGCAGGCGTCGGTGGTGGCGTCAACAAGCCACAAGGGAGCCTGGGACTTGGAGTTCTGAGTCCGCTCCCCCTCGGCAGCAAAGTATCGGGCTGAATTAATGGACCAAGGAGAATCATATCCCTCTAATGGGTTTCATTTATTAATAAGATATACATGATTTTGTTATGTAATGAACATATATAACCAGAGATGCATGGCAGAATTTCGTTGTCAAATAGAAGAGACTTTGAACAAAAAACTGCAAAGAAATAATTAAATACACATTTGATTTGATAAGCAAATCTTTTGAATGACCAATGGACATTCAGGTTTTATCCCAAGTTTCTGTACATCTTTTGTAGTGAAAAATCAATGAAATAAACTGGAAAGTAATGGGACATGAAGTGATATGGATGAATACACAAAACAAACCGGGAGAAGACCTGCAGTTGAAATGAGTCAGGTATTTAAATTTATGTGGATGTTTTTGTACCTATTGAAGGCTATCTATATTTTTGCTACATCAAACCCACTGACTGTGGAGGGCATTCTTAGAAGGTTTTTGTTATTGAAAAATAACATATATACATTAATTTAAACAATAAAAAATATCATCCATAAAAATACAAATAACTTTAAACAATTTCTGCCAATTAAAAATATATTTAACTTTAACATATAAATGTAACTAAATTTAGTATTCAAAGTGTGTTTTGAAAAAAAAATGATAATCTGACTTCATTAAAGAATTAAAAACATCATACATTTGTATAAATATTAATAAGTTCCCATCAAAATGTCCACATAATTAGTTTAGTTAACAATGACTATTTATTTTAAAATACATTTCAAACAATTATGTTTTAAAAATGCTAATAACATACCATTTAAATTAATTAAAAAAGAAAAATAAATAAATAACTAGTATATAAAACACACATTTAAATGAACATACACAAAATATCTTCCAGGAGGAAGTAACATTTTGTAATCTAATTCTAGCCCAAATTGAATAGAAAATATGCAATTAAAAACAAATCAGGTACATATCTTAATTCCAATTCTACAAACATTGTGGAAAATGCATGGTTGCTGAGCGGGGTCGGGTTTACTATTCTACCTCCAGTTATACAAACATTAGGGAAAGTGAATTTATTGTGATATCAGATGTACTTTTCTAACTCCAGTCAAATAAACGTTGAGGAATGTGCATACATTGGTGAGGTCAGATTTACTATTCTAACTCCAGTCCACACTGTGCATGCATTGGGTGGTCAGTTTTTCTATAACTCCACTCAAACAAACTTTGAAGAAAATAAATATTTGTTTAGGGTGAAGTTAGGTCTGTATTTGATGGTGGTGGTCAAATTTACTATTCTACCATCAGTCCAACAAACAAACAAACAAACAAACAAACTTTGGAGAAATTGCATACGTCACAGGGATAGATATAGTACTCTAGCTCCAGTCTAACAAACATTGAGGTAAATACATCCTGGGAGGCAGTCTGATTTACCTTTCTAATTCCATTTTAACCAGCATTACTGTATATTTGGGGGAACATATTTACTATTCTAACTCCAGTCTAACAGACGTCACGGTCAGATTTACTATTCTAATTCCAGTCTGGCAAAAATTGTGGAAAGTGCATACATTGTGGAGCTTTAGATGTCTTATTGTAGCTCTAGTTTAACTAATGTTTGGAGGCTAGAATTCAATATTATAACTTGTGTTCAACATACCTTTAGGAAAAAAATATATATATATTTTGAAACACTCTAAGAACTTAACAAATGAACCATTTTAAGTAGGAAACAATTGATGTTGAATGTAAATTATTACAAATTATAAAAATTGTTCTCAAGTAGCTACATTTACTTTAGTTACACAACTGATAAATACATGAAAAAATGAAATATGCTGGATGAAAGTGTAAGTATAAGTGGGATTGGGAGTATGGGGCAAGTCCTTGATGGTGAATGCCTTACTTTAATTGACATATATCCTACATTTGTTCCTCACTGATTTTGTTCCAGCTTAATATGTTAATTATTAAGCCTTTTTGGTTGAGGGTATTGTGAATATGCAAGAATAACACTAAACACTAAACTTGTGTGATGATATGGACGGGAATGGGAGTTTGAGTCTTAGCCTATGATCTAGGGGGTATATCGAGTTAATTGATTTTTCATTTTATTATAATTTGAGCAACAGGAATCTGTTATTTAGCTCAATAGTTTCAAAGTTTGTGGTATTATTTTATGTCAGAGAATACCCTGTATGGCAGGTTATAGCATAGTAGTGCTCTAAATGAGGACTTTGACCACCATTTTGGATCTGGTGGAGTGACGGTCTAGATGTTATTTCTCAATGAGTATTTCTGATCGCTATGTTGAGTTTGGTTGGGCAAAGATCTATATGTTGACACTGAAGGACTCTGTTGCTCTCGTTTTTTAGTTGTTTGGATTGGTTTATTCTAGTATTTAAGCTAGAGGGCGGTTTACTTCCCTTTCAATTTTCCGCAGGTGATATTGTGAATCCATGATGGTAAGCTTGAGACAATGGGGGGGTTGTTTAAAATTATTTCAACAATATATTGTTTTTTCACAGTTGATCTTCTCTTGCAGAGAGATGAGTACCTCATCATGGGTATAATGTGATTGTTGAACAGTGTAACCTTATTTCAGTGGAAAACCGTGATGTAGTATCATTGAAATGCAAGAAAGTGAGACTCTTTGTGGTAAACTGGTGTGGCTTTAGATGGGATTTAGTACTGCATGTGCATGTGTCACACAGTTTTACTTTGGATGTTAAGGACGTTTCAGATGGGGTGAACGTGTATACGAGTGAATGAGATGTTGAAATGACAATATTTATTTCTGCACAGATTTGTTTCTGATCTGGGTTTTGCCTTGGGTATGGACTATTCAATGTATGATCATTTGGAATTCAGATTAGGAATATTTGATTGGGATGAATTAATAGTCTTTGATTTGTGACATAATACATTGTTATTTGTTTGGTTTTGTTTGGCCTTCTTTCAATGTTCTTGATTGTCAGTGAGAATTATAATATTTTGGATTGAATTCTATGGTGGGCATAGTGGATGTGGTAGGAACAGTATTTGGATGGGACTCCAGAGTTTATTTGAGGTAATGAATTATAGTATATGAAACTGTTTTTGCAAGTATTTAGTGAGAGCACTTTAAAAGAATATAATCTCTAATTTAAAGGTTGTAGTCAGATAATTGATGATGATACTTTAAAGAATATTGGTAATGCATAAAAGGGATCTTTCCAATAGTGTGCATATTAGGAAGGAAGCTCCAATTCGGGCTGTATTTGCTATAATCTTTTTTCAAGATAAATGGTATAATCATGGATGTTAATGCATAACAAATATGAGGTTATGGTTGTGAATTCATCTCTCTCTCCTATGTCTGATATTGATATTTTTATGAAACATTATTTGATCTATACAACTGGTAATAATAGACAGATGTTGGCAAAATGGATTATTTGGATAATGTCAATGGATGATGAGTATTACATTACTGAAACTAAACATAATGAGTATTGTATAAATTGAAAACAGAAGTGTTAATTGATAAAGTAATTTCATTCCTTATGTCATTACAACCTTGAAAAAAGTGACAACTTGTTGGCTGCCTGTTTTTGAAAAGTTTGGGCTGTCTTACTGCTGGAAGCTGCTATAATTAAATGTATCGGTTTGATTATTTTTGAAAATCAATTGTACTGTATTACTGTTTTTTTCTTCTGCTCCAAATTTGTGAAGATTGTCTTCTGTACTGTGCTATATTGAACCATCTCTGAAAACACTGTATATCAAAAAAAGTATGAATTATTGTGCAGTTTATTGTGCAGAACATTTTTAAATACATTTATTTTATTTGTAATACAAAGAAACTGCATTTTGATGGCAATTTGGAGGAGCCTCCAGCCACAGTTTATCTTTATGAAAATGAAAAAGTAAAAATTATACAAATATCCCAAATATTATATACTTTGCTTTTCATTATTAAATGTAATAGCTAACTATAAACCAAAATAACATAACTACACATTGGAATTTATGTCAGAAATGTAAATCAAACTTTAAAAACTTATATTTAAAGTAAATTCATTTAAATATCAATAAATCATTTAAATAGTTTTGTAAAATGTAATAATGTCTTATGATTGTATATAAAATGTTCAAGTTAATATATAGCTAATTTTTAAAATATAACCTACCCATCAAGGCCCCTCTAAAAAACACAAAACTAAAATAAAAGTAATATAAACAGTTATGATATTTTAAAATCCTTCCACAACTAAATTAAAAAATAACAATTTCAAAATTGTACATATTTTGTTTTAAAATTAATTATTATTTAATAATATTTCTCTTACACTACTAGCCACCTCTGCCATTAAACTCAACAATAAAAATTAAATTAACACATCTTGTTACAAATAAAAAAAAGTATAGATTAAAATATTTTAATAATGCTAAAGTACATAAATAACATAATTAATGGATTAATGAATTAATATTAATAATATATATTTAAATAAAACTAAGTAAATAATTGTAAAATTGTCAAATATGAGCACAAATAAATAACAATGTAAAGAAATGCAAAACTTTACATACTAACCCACTAATCATAATTAAAGTGTACTTAAAATAATCTACCCAATACACCACAAGCCTAAAATTTTTTTTAAAAATAACTAAGGGGCCTATTATGATGGCGGGCGGATTGCCACCGTCCGACCGGTGGTGGCGGTCCGCCCGCCATAACTCACCACCCGACGGCCATTTACCCCCGCCATATTAGCATGGCAGGGGGTACCGCGGCAGACGGAAAGACCGTCCGCTGCATTTCCGCCGGCAGGCAATCGTCACGATTGCCTGCCGGGCGGAAAAGGCCCAGAATATGGTGGCGGTGCCTTGCAGGCACCGCCATCCATATTATGATGGGTGTGTGGGGCATGCCTTTCCATGGCGGAGACTCCGCCATGGAAAGGCATGCGGAGAATGACTTTGGGGGCCCGTTGTGGGCCCCCGGGAGGCATGGGGGGTGGATGGCTGCACTTGGGGGGTACCCATGGTACCCCCCTTCATTGGCATGCACAAGGTGGCAGGCACTGTGCAGTGCCTGTCACGTTGTGCATGCCAATGCACAACATGCATATTTTACATTGCGGCGGGTGCTGCTTACAGCACCGTCTGCCCAAATGTAATTGGTGTGGGATGCGACCGCCAGGGTGGCGGTTGCATCCTAATTGGCATAGCGGGACCGCCGCACCTCTGGCGGTCGGTC
Source organism: Calotriton arnoldi (assembly GCA_963921515.1). Lineage (NCBI taxonomy): Eukaryota > Metazoa > Chordata > Amphibia > Caudata > Salamandridae > Calotriton > Calotriton arnoldi. The sequence continues at coordinate 44,332 of CAWUFW010021508.1, read as the reverse complement.
CCGTTTACCATTGCGGTGGCGGGTGGACAAAGTCCGCCCGCCATCGTAATGGGGCCCTAAATAATTATATAACATAATTAACATAATCTATAGATTAATCAGTTAATATCAATTGCTATATTTTTCTAAACTCTAAACACATAGTTCCCCAAGATGCTCCACAACCTGAAAATAAAATGTTGAAGATAATTTTAAAGGATAAATATAAAAATAAATAGCAATTAATAATGTTCATTCATTAACATATAAATCAATTAACATCAATGAATATATACTTTATTAAAGAATAACCAAATGATCCCCCTTTAAACCCAACCTTCCAAAAAAAGATACATTCATGCTCCTGTTATAAACAGTTAACATACAGTGAGACCAAAAATACTTTTTGTTCCAGAGAATATTGTACAATCTTTTCAATAGATCCTTAGTGTTGTCCCTGTCAATCTTGGATCGGAGGACTATGATACACTTTGAGAATCCCAAACCTTACACTCCCTCTCTGCTGATGACAAGACCCGCATGCACAACAGCTAGAGATAATGAGAAGACAACTAGGGAAAGGGCGAGACAGAGAGACACACAGGTGCCACTTGTCTGTCTCTTTGTATAGTCACAAAGATAGGCATGCTCAGCAGGTAATGAGGTCGTGATGATGAAAGTACAAATAACAGTAAAGAAAATATATCACAGGAAGTATACAAAAAAATCAACAGAACTTTTCATTGCCTAATGAACTCCTTGGTGGGCTGAACTGTTAGGAAACCCATGCTGGGTAGGATACAGATGTTGGGGCCACATATACGGCTGTCAGGAATTGTGACTCGCAAATTGAGATTTTTAGAGAATTTGCAATTTGCAAGTCGCAAAACCTGATGTACAACATTGTCTCAGACACTGTTTGCGATTCCCAAATGGGTCACAAGGGACCTGCCTCATTAATATTTATAAGGCAGGTTGCCATTTGCGACCCATTTGTAATAGCCGGCACTCACAGAAATGGTGGCCTGCTGGGTTCATCAGACCACTATATCTGTGACTGCTTTTTAAGTAAAGCAATTTTTTTTAAATGCTGCCCATGATGTATTTCAAAAATAAAAAGGAAAAGTTTTCTTTTTGTTTTTTTTACCACTGCCTGATCTGAAAAAATGTTGGCTCCCCCATTCACAAAGGGGGACCCCTTTTTGTTTGCGAATGGCTCACCACCAATTTGAAATTGGTGGTAATCTGTGAATTTTTTCCAACCACATTCTATCTATCTATCTATCTATCTATCTATCTATCTACATTTTATCTATCTAGTAGCCAGTCTAAAGCACCTAATTTAAACATTGATATAGTATTGTTAAATTGTTATGGCAACTTGTATTGCATTGACAAGAATGGTCAAGTCTGCCTATCTTTCTCCTAATTTTTTACTGATGATTGGAGAATGAGACTGAGACTAAAACTGACAGGGAGAGAAGTCTGTGAATTAGCTGACACCGGTGTCTAGAGACCTCTCTGCTAAGTAGTACTGCTGGTGCTGACCAGCAAAAAGTAAAGAAGATGCTACCTGAAAACCCGACACCTACCAAGGTGCACATTGTGTGTAACTGCTGCACCCTGTTCAGAGTACAAAGATGTTGGGATGACCCCTGGATCAAAAACAGTACCACCACAACCAAAGGCAAAGCAGATGTCTCTTTGTTCTGCAATGACTACAGTCATGGCTGTGACCAGGGAGTCCAAAATGGAATTGTTCCAACAAATTGATTCTTTCTAGTAACCTTAACAGGAAGAAGAGTTTTCTACAGCTGAGCTTCATGTGTAAGCAGAACAGGAAGTTCAGCTTGTTGCACAGCATGAAGTTGAGACTGCTCTTACATCAGACACATCATCTTCCCCATCACCATTGAAGAAAAGAAAGACCATTCCCTCATCTTCTACAAACCCGCTTCAGATGAAGGTCACATGAGGTGGACCCCTGTGTCCCGCGATGGAAGGGCATAGCAAAAGAAACATTGCTAAAAAAGCCTTGTTGTCATTGGTGAAGATGAACTAGTGATTATCATGTCAGGGGTTGCACTCCGAAAGTGCAAATTACCTCTATCTGGCCTGACCCTGTACCACCACCACCTGCTTCCATCTTCACAGAATGCCAAAACCAGAACCAACAACAACCATCACCATAATCCCAGCCACCACTAAGCAAAAGGAACCTGACCTGTCTTCACCACCCATAATTCTAACTTTGGCACTGCAAAGAAGCTCTCCTTCCAGGTTTGGCATACCTTTAAAGTTATTTCAAATGTGTAGTACATTGCAGTCTGCACTGTCTGCCGCAAAGCAATAAATCATTAGAGGCTAGGAGGATATCTTATCACTGGGGGTCGATTGGCACATATAAAAACAAGCATCCAGTCAAATGGCAACAGCACTCAAAAAAGATTGAGATCCATGAGACAGAAGAACCCAAACTGATAGAAGGAGGCGATTATGAAGAAAACCTTGTTGGAAGAACAAGTAGCCCAATAGCATACAGTGTGCATTCAGCACCACCAGTGACCTTCAGTTGGTACAAGGAAGTGGAAGATATTATCATGGTCACCGAAAAGCATCCCTGCCTCTACAGAAGTCTGGCAGAGAAATCATATTCAGTTCCACCACAAAAAAAACCCAAAGCATAATCACATCTAGGTTCAGCAAGGAAGTACTATACCCTTGAACCCATACTTTGGTCCCATTATGCAATTGGAAACTAGCCAGAATGTAGGTGCATGACCTCTTCTCCTTTTCTTTGTAGAAGGAGATGAGTTTCTGGGCATTTGTGAAGGCCCTGTGTCCAAAATGAAACTTTTCAAGCTGGAATGATGTTTCAAGTATCACTGTGCCACTGCTGCACCATGAAGTGCTGGGATCGGTGGCTAAAGCAATGAAGCAGAGTGTTGTGCATTGCATCCGTCTCTCTACTGACCCGCGAATCAGCTGTCAAGCTACAGACTACATATGCATTGCTGCACAATGGGACTCCTTCAAGGTGGTTAAGTGAAAGCGATCTCCCAGTTCATCGTGTTTTGATGCTTTTAAAGCCATCTGCCAGCATTTAACAGTTACAGTGCTCTCCATAGCAAAAGCACATACAGCTGCCAACATCCTGTAAGAATTCAGTACCAAAGTATACGAATGGCTTCAACCCAGGGATATCAGGATTAGATTCATTGCCACTAAAAGTGGCAGTAACATTGTCAAAGCCATAGCAGATGAAGGTTATTTCAGTGCTCTAGTTAGCCCATTGTATCAACCTGATTGTGTAGGACTTCCCAAGGAGGGAAGAAATGGCCCACACCTTACTGGTCACCTCTGGGAGGAATTGCACACATTTCATCCATCTCTTTAAAGCCCGCAAGTGCTTGAGGCTGATTCAATGTGCTAACAAAGTACCTATAAACACTCTCATATAGGAGGCCTCAACCCATTCAAAGTCTATCTTCTATCTTCTACGTGCTGCAACACCTGCCCTAGTAGTCTGCAAATGATTATGTGGTAAATAGAGGAAGTGGCTGCTACTGCCAAAAATATGTCAAGGGATGTTGAAAATGGGACTTAAGATAAGGTTGTTTGAAACTTGTGTGATTTGCTAAAATCCAACAAAATGCATCTCTCACTCAATAAATTACCCCAACAGTCTGTTCAGGTAAAAATTAAAGTTGAAAATGTTAATTCAAGTTTTGCAGTCGCTCGGTTCAAAATCCTGCCGCTCGTATTCAGATTTGTAGTTTTGCACTCAAAAAATAACCCGATAGGTCTACCTGGGTAAAAAAATCATCTATCTGAAATGCCTCTTGCATTCAAAAATTACCTAAGCAGAACATCTTGCATTAAAATTGAAATTACACCATGTGACATAATAGCGTAATCTTGATATTTTTGCACAAATTTTGATATGCAAAATTGCCAAAATAACACCAATTACTCTGGCATAATTAATATTTTGAGGCCTAATTTATTAGAGAACTTTGTCAAAATTCTCACACTATTCCATATTTTGATTAGGGAAGTCAGCAAGGAAGATTGAGCCATGAGCCAAGCCAATCCATTGTTGCACTTGCTGTAGGATGATTGTGGAGGATGGAAGAAACATTTATCAGTGAAAAAGCAGCTGGTATGGCCAACAGGGTAATCCTTTATCTGGATTCAAATGAAAGGGGCCAACAACTACTACTGTAATGAATCCAGGGTACAAACATGAGCTATCGACTTTCACTCCTTTTTCAGTATCTGGTTGTGTCTATTTACAAGAATTGGATCTTTATGAAAACAGTTGAACTGGAAGATGGAAGACAGCAACTTTGAGGCTACAGAAGAACTGAAGTGCTGTCTTCATCAACCTCTAGAGAGCACACTTGTGGCTCGATTAGCATTTTCTAATGGCAGAGCCAGAGCCCTTCACAATCACTATTGCAGGTCACAACTCCTGCTACAAGACAATCACCTGCAATGTCACCAGAACCATCCACAGTGCTAGATTGATTTTTGACAGTTCCATGTCATAATCAATGGCACAGATGAAAGGCAATGTTAACTACCACAATAAAGAAGATGTTACTGCAGTGTTCAAATAACCAAGCAAGATTTGTAGTAGGTCAGTCCCATTAATTTCCTGGCTTGGGAAAATAGAACCTTGCCCAGAACTCAGTAGGCTGGCTTAAAAGTTCTAGCATGTCCTGTAGCCAAGAATGCTCTAAACAGGTTTTCAGTGCAGCACCATGTCCTGTAGCCAAGAATCCTCTAAGCAGCTTTTCAGTGAAGCTGGGACATTTATCACAGTTTAAAGGACCAGTCTCTCTCCTGAAAATGTGGAGGGACTTACAATGATAAAAAATATTAGGGGTTTAGTCTCCAGAGGATCTCAGGCTCCAGAAGACGCAACAGTGGATGAAGATGACGTCTCGAACATCTCAAGTGTGGCAAGAAACTCTCCTCCCTAGCAAGGTCTGGAATATGAAGGAAGATGAATTCTTCATACCAGGCTAAATTAACACAGTTCGATATGTGCTGTAAAAAATAACTTGTTTGTATTATATTTGATGTGCCAAGAAACAAAATGAAGATAAATTGACCAGAATGCCATGTGGGACTAGTGATAAATAAAGACAACTAATTCAACCTTCGGGTCAACCACAGAACAGACTTTGCAGTAAGCAATGGTCTGTAAGTCTGCAACGGATGTTTCCATTTCCAAAAGGAATAAGGTACCTGACATGCTTAATCTTTCCTTCCCATGCTTGTCTGTCTATGAAGATGAAAGGACTGTACTGCTTATGTGTGCGGCTTACATGGAAAAGGAGAAGCATAATTAGATACATTTGGAAACAGGTGACTTTCGGATTTTCATTGAGTGTCAAATACGTTATGTCACATATTGGCTAAAAGTGGTATTTCCAATGTTTGGATGATCATTCTGGGTGCACAGCTGCATAGTTCTAGGTGCTTCTGAGAGTGGAATTAGAATATCCTTTAGTAAATGATACTTACACCATCTTATGTTTAGGCAGGATAGAGTGGTTTTTTCATAATGTAAGTCCCACAGAGAATCCAGTTGCTGAAGTAACCTCCTTTTGCATTTACATATAATTGGACAAATAATATAGGATGCTTGATTAAGTAAATGTATCCATGCTATGTTGCTTTATGCTGGCCTCTGTCTTGGATTTTCGATTCATTCTGTCTTCTTTAATGTTGCAAAGTCCTGGTTTGCCTGCTTCCTCCAGAAAAAGAAACCTTGGGGAAGATTTCTCAAGACTTTGCGGTGCCACAAAGTGAAGCAAGTGACGCAAAGCAGTGCAAAGCCTTGATAACTTGTTTGGTAATCAGCCTAAAACTATGCACTGTAAAGTTGCCCATAAAGTTCCACAATAGTGCTTTGCGCTCCTTTGTTTTACTTTGCATTGAAGGCGCGTTATAGGCATTGTACTTGAGAGTAACAATGCTACAACCCATGGATTATGATGCAAAGCCATATCTATAAACATTGTTAGACCTGGATTTGTGTAAAAAAAAAGTCGTCTTTGAGACAGGCATTAAGTAGTAGAAATGTATTTATTTCTCTTAGCATTTCACACATTGCATGTGTGTTGCACTATACAGCAGGAATCCAATGTTTGAAATGTTTACAAATTTGTCTATGCATAGAATTTTATACTGGAAGGGTTACCCTTCCAGTACAAAACCTAAGCTAAACTCCACACACACCTTTGCACTATAGTACAAAGGTATGTGCATGGCACTAGGCAGTCTGTTTGTGAACTAGCGCAGGGAAAGAGAGCAGTAGCAGGCCATATTTAGTAAATGTGACTGTGGTGTTCTCTCCATCTAGTGCAATGAAGTGCAGCAACTTGGATTGCTGTGCTGCATTTTGCTAGTTTTAATCAATCTACCCTCTTGCTTGCCATTGACACAGTCTCTTTTTGAGCCTGTTAGGGCTGCTGCAGTTAGTCGCATTGGCAAAACCCTTTCATCAACAGCTGATCGCAGATATTGGGGGAAGTGGACATTCCTGCTCCGTTGAGAAGGAAGGGGAGGTTTGGGTTTGTCAGTGGCCTAATGAGGAGAGAGATGTGAGCACTGCTCCTTAGTGGTGACTGCAGAGGAGAGGACAGTGCCTGGTTGTTGCTGACGGAAGGGGCCACAAGTGACAACTGATAAAGACGAGTGCGTGGGTTAGGCATAGCCAGTTTTTCAACACTAGTTGCAGAAGGGTGGATGCTTGCATTATAGTAGCCTGAAAATGGAGCTCATGTGGAGACAGGACAATGGAACGTTTTTGTTTCAAAGTAAAATGTACAAACATTTTAAAATTGAAATAGTCCACAATTCAGCAATACAAAAATGTTATAAATTAGGGGAATGGCTAAAAAAGGATCAGGAAAACATTGAATAAGTGAAAGAGAAGAAGGGAAGGGGGAGAAAATCAAAAGAGAGGGATGGGATAGGTTGCTGCCACAGTAAGAAAAAATGAGAAGAAAACAAAAAAACAAAAAAACAAAAGACAGTAGGAAATGAGGTGAGGTAAAAGAAGGGCTTCACAAGCAGGTGTGTGAGATTAAGGGGACTAAAATAGTAAAAAGAGGGAGTTAAGAATAATACAAAAAAGAAACTATAGGTGGCTATGCTGTATAAGGAGGAGGTTAGAATATTGTTAAATTGAAGAAGGATAAATGAACATGACTTGCCAACATCGGACACTTCTTTCTCTACAGTGGAAGTGACATATATGCCGTCGCTCGCCTATGCTTTGGCTGTCTTTGATTGTTCTGAAAAGAGGAAGAAGAAAGAAGACACTGATTAGTAGAAGCCCATGTAAAAATTAATAAATCTACTACTTCAGAAACTTAACCTACCCCATTATATTAATAAGAGTTCCCATTTTCTACAAATACCTACAAATGATATCCCTCCTCCCCTATTTTCATACATTTTCTATTAACACCTCATAAATGTTATCTGCAAAGTCTCAAAACTTGCAACTCACAAAGATTGAAGGAATCTTGAAGGAGCCCAACCACGGCTGGTATGTTGCTTTTTTCCTACTCACTTCTTGCACATCAACCTAAGAGTACAAAAGAAGGGTGGCAGCCCAGCAGCAGCTGCTATAATTAATTCACAATAACTTACTCTAAACCTCATCTTCGTGCAAGGATTAACATGTGTAATACTTTTAAAACTTTGGGGTATATTCACAAGAACGTGTGATAACTACCGCAAGAGTAGCGTAACGCAACTTTCAATAACGCAGCCTATCACGGGAAAATAACCCAGTGTCAACGTGGAATTCACAACAAGGCGGTACCATGCGATAGCCTGCCGAAACCGCGGACAAAGTCCGCGATACAACCACCACGACAGAGATAAAAACACAAACCACAACACCAAAAAACACGCGATGGGCCAAATAGTGATAAGAAAACAGTGACAACCAGCGCGAGGGCAGCAATACGCACGCGCAATGCGGGAAAAAGCAGAAGAACAGTATACGGAAAATGTCACAGAACAAAATACATCAACACCGGAGTACCACGGATGCACCCTGGCCAACTGCAGAGGACAACATGCACACCACAACATCCACGCACCGTGGAAGAACAGAACCCACAGGCACACCACTTGAAAGAGACCAGTGGCAGACAAATCAGAGCTGCAGGGGCGACACACCCACCGTGCAGCATACGCACATAAGCAGAAGTGCACCCGGACAGTGACAACATCCTAGTACAAACAGCAACACCTCCACAACTGAACACAAGACACAACTGGATCGGAAAATGCGCACAACCTGGCAAATCACACCTGAAACCCCAGGGACATGTAACTTGACAATGTACAATTCCAACCTGTGACCTGAAAACATGTTTATTCACACATGCAGTGCAATTGGACATCCACTACTGTCCCATGAATGCCACGGAGGGTCACAATGTGACGTTCTCATGAGAAGTAAGTGTCAATGATGGAGTCCCTATGGGCCATTCCTGCCGCAGCTGCAGTGGGATGTGGGCCATCTGCCCCATCACCACCATCATCGTCCGGTACCTCTGGAACTGGGATCCATGGGGCCCTGGTGCGAACACAGATGTTGTGCAACACACAACATGCAACGATCATCTTGCACATGACGTCTGGGCTGTACAGGAGCTTCCCACCAGTGACGTCCAGGCACCTGAAACGTGACTTCTACATGCCAAATGTGCGTTCAACGATGCCCCTGGTGCGTATGTGGGCCGCATTGTACTGCCTCTGGGCGGGTGTGTTCGGGTCTCGGAGGGGTGTCATCATCCAAGGGCAGAGTGCATATCCTTGATCACCTGGGACAGTGCAGGGAGAAAAGAGTCAATACTTGGTTCGGCAGGATGTGATGGCAGGCCCACCAATTCAGTGATGCCTGTGCTGGCTGTGGGGGGTGAGTGTAAGCCAGCCCTCAGGGAGTAGCATGTGCTGGCAACTACACCAACAGTCATCAGGCACACAGACATGCAATGTCTGAACTACAGGGGGGGATGACTCGAGTCGCACAGGGCTAGTCGCCCCGGATGCACAGCGGCCGACACGGGCCCACCACCACGGGACGCTGACCTGCGGGAGACCGGGGTAGGGTCATGGGGGCAGAGCAGTGCCTCACATGTGTCATGGCCGCATTCCGCATCTCCACACGTTCAGCTGTTGTGTGGCTGGGGTGCCATGTGGAGTCTGTATTGGGTGCAGGGGTTGCCCAGGATGACCATGGAGTGGTGTAGTCGTGTCTGGTAGGGGGTCGTGTAGTTTAACATGTCGGATGTGGTTAGGTCACGTGTCCATCCCCACAGTTGTGCCTTGTGCGTTGGTGACTGTGGTGGGATGTGTGGTGTGTTGAGTTGGTACTTACCAACGAGCAGTCCTGTTCCATATGTGCCATCCTGGAAGCGCTGGTTGATGATGGACTGTCGGAAGATGAAGGAATCATGCACACTGCCTGGGTAGTTGGCAACGACATTGGTGAACATTCCCCGGTGGTCCACTATTGCCTGCACATTGATGGAATGCATGTGCTTCCTGTTGCGGTAGTGGTGTGCAGTATCTGCAGGGGGCACAAGTGGGACATGTGTGCAGTCGATTGCCCGCAACACGGCCCGGAATCCGGCTATGGCGTAGAAGCCTTGCTTAGTCTCCAGCTGTTCCTGCGCAGTGTTGGGGAAGTGAAGGTACTGGGGTATGAAGCTGAGGATGGCATCCAGGAAGGGTGTGATGAACTTTGATAGGGCTGGCTGTGAGACCCCTCCGACTCTGGCAGTTGTTGGTTGGAAGGTCCCAGAGGCCAACAGGTGCAGCACTGCCAGCAGCTTTGTCTGCAGAGGGATGTTTGTTCTCCGCTGTGTTGGGACCGTCAGCCTGTGGGCAATGTGGGTCAGGATGTGGAGGATGGTTGTCCTTTTGAGCCTGTAGTGGGCAATGACTTCCGTGGGCGTTAGGTCTGTGAGAGTGGTGCGTTTACTGTAGGTCGGCTGTCTTGCTCTATGCTGCCTCTGTGGTGGTCCGGGGGTGGGGAGCGGGTCCGGGTCCTGGGGGGGTGGCGGTCCAGGGGGTGGTGGCAGGGGGTGTTGTGGCCCTGTTGGGGCTCCGAGCTGCATGTAGAGTAGCTCCATGGCGTTGTTTGTTCTTTGGGTATGGCTGTGTGCGGGACTCCGTTGCCTACTGCAGGTAGACGTCCTTCTTTACACCTGCTTGAGGCAGGTGTTAAATACCTGCGGCTAGCGCACCTCATCGCCTGTTTTGTGTTCTTATCGCAGATGTGGCTGGTCGTTGTGAATGTTGAGGTGTGATGTTGTCTCGACTTTTCACACGGGAACGCCTACTCTGCATCCCATTAGCGATATTTGCGCGGGTCCTCTGTGGCGATCTTTTTTGCGGCTGCTATCGCAGGTAAACTGGTGCTGTGGGCTGTTAACACCGGCTTGTGAATGGGGGGGTAAATTTATCACGACTTTGGCAGCGATAAAGTGCCGTTAATTCGGCGATAGCTCCTTGTGAATATGCCCCATTGATTTTACTTTTCGGTCTGCCCCCTTGTCTGAGTATAATAGTTAATGAAGAGCCAGGCCTCTTTATCTAATCAGACCAAAATCTTAAGGAAATGATATGGTGTACAAAGAGTTGTGTTAACTCCTTTAAAGTGGGTAACATTGGTAATGAGATGAAATATCCTATTTGGTTAAACAGTCCATGAAAAACAAAATTACAGTACAATGTTGACTTTTTTAAACTTTTGTTGGGTCATGCTACAATAAAATACATTGTAACTGCATGCAAGGTTTTGGGTCAAAGAGTCTCAGATCTGCATGTTTGGTAGGGGAACTCTATCTGTGCCCAAATGGAACACAGTTGACCATATTGTTTCATATAAATAAAGTTGATCACCAAAAATATCTCTTCACTGCTTCTAATGTTTTATCTACTCCAGTTATATTAGAATCATGTATTAGAATCATGAAGTAAAATCATAGCCATAAACCTTTCTCAGTGAATGGGGGAGGCTCTCTTCTTATCCTTTGCAATGTTGGGGATTTATATATATCAAGTAACAGCAGGATGGAGGAGGATACTATTGTAGTGAAAGGAAGGCTCGGAATGACCACAAAATTGCTGACTTCCTTGTACTGTGTGCAATTTACTGTTTGTTGATGTATGAAGGGACCTTCACTCTGACTTCAGAGATCTCGCCCCGCATGTGGAGCAGAGACTCTACATTCGGAAGGGAACACTGCATGCAGAGGTAATACCTCTGCATAAAGGAAGGAGAGCCCTCAATGTCAAGAACCCCAAAGAAAATTATAGTACCACAAAAATTGTAACAGAGATTGTCTGTGCATGTAATTTAGGTGTCAAAATAAAGTTTTAAGTATGTATGTTCTCAAGCATAAATGTACTATGTGAGAATTTTCAGTTAAGTGTTGCTAATAAAAAAATATTTGAATGTTATAGAAAATTAAGTGATCATTTAATTTTAAATAGAGCATAGCATGTTTGTTGATTACATTAAGTAAATTAAACAGAGTTGTCTCAGGATGCTGAATATGGACAGTGTGGTAGTCCACCATCCATTATTGACAAGAGACTGTATAACCACATAAATGCAGCAACAAAATTAGCAGCTCAAGAAAAAATAAGTTAACTTGTCAATCCCGCACCAGTATATCCAGTATTCTAATTTGTACCCTACCCTGGGTACCTGGATGTGGGTGTAGATCAGGGTCATACCTACGTTTACATTTGTGCAATAAAACTGTATTCATCTGCAAAGATTTGATTCCTTGCATACATGTCCTACTAGGCAGCTATTTTTTTCATTTGACTGATACAGAGCCTAAGGGCCTGATTGCGAGTTTGTTGGTCTTGGAGCGGGCTGCCACACCAGCGCCCCACTCCAAGACCATCAAACCCGTAGCCTGGCCACCCGCCTTATTCTGATTGGAATACAGGTCAGTGACTTTCAAAGGCTCATATCTGAGCCTTAGCAAGGCACCACAATGGGAGCGCCACAGCACGTTCCTGCACGGCATGGACTGTGCAGGAACTGGGGGTGCATGCAGACAGGGGGGAATAGCATGTACCCCCCCTGCATGCACCTATGTCTCTGAGGCAACAGGGGGCCCTGTAGGGCCCCCTTAGTTTCCTCACTGCCACACTTATCATGGCAAGCTCACCGCCATGAAAACTGTGGTTGTGGAGAAACTCTTAATATGCTTGGACTGATGCAAGACCCCCAGGGATTGCAGATACCTCAAGGCAGCAGAGGTCCCATGGCAGTCCGACCACCCAACTCGGAATACAGCGGTCAGACCGCTGGTACAGCAGTAGCTGCTCCGCCTACGTGGGTTTGGCAGACCATCTGACCGCTAAACTCATAATTAGCCCCTTAGTCAAAAGTAGCTGGCTACACTTGCTAGTAGCTCTATTGTATACCCAGCTAAGGGTGTCCTAAACAAAGATTAAACCATTAAGATTGATCTGAAATAGTTAGCATTCAGAAGTCCAAGTTAGCTTAAGTATCAGTCAAATTTGTTTCTTAAATTAGGCCATGGTCCATCATTTCTGACTCTGAGGTTGCTCTAAAATGTACCTATGTATGACTTACCTACTCACTACATTTGGTAGGTGCATACTAACCACAGAAGTGGGCTCTTGGAGTAGATATGTGAGGGTGTTGGGTAAAGTCTGGTAAGAGGGTGCAGGCTAGCTGAATATAGTGGTTGGATATTGTTTTTTACTACCCTTTTAACATAAAAAAATCAATATGGAGTTAAAGCATTCTTATTGCCAGCTAATCTATGCCCCATGGACTGCAAAAATTGCAAGTTCTCTTTGACTTTGACCAGCTCTCAAGTGTCAGCAATTATTGTGTCAATGAAGAGGCCCTTTACAATGCAGTTCGTAAAATGATTTCCACCTTTCTGATTTAAATATGAAGTCAATATTAAATATGTAAAAAGCAAATGGTAAACTTGCTAGTGTTGTTATGTGTTCTTCAAGCAAAGAGATCTTCTTCTAACCACCATTTAATGAAATTCCTGGCCCCACCATTGCAACTCAATATCTGAAATGTTAATATAGCCAGGAAGTTTAAAATGAAGAGATTAACTATTGAGGGTGTGGCTTGCGAAGCCAAGATGGCGGACACACTTTAGGGAGGCTCCTCTTAACTTCCCCATTATTCGGCAACAATCCTGGCCAGATTCTACCATCTGCGGCCCCACGACACCCTTTTATCCCTATTGAAGATGTACCCAGCTGGCAGCTCACTATTTTTGGGCCGATTATCCTCCCGCTGCCCATGCCGTGGCGGCTGATGTGACGAGGCCCAGACCAATGTGGAGATTGGCTGGATATGTGGCTACTGCTGCGGTTGCGGCGGGCTATTTCTCGGCATGGCCATTCCCTACCTGGCGTGAGGTTCGTGTGCGGTGCCTCGGCACTACTGACTATTATGGGCCGAGAGGTGCAGTCATTGAGCATCCCTCGGAGTTGCAGAAGCAGGCTGTTAGACAGTGACTGGCCTCCTGACGAGAGTACGGCCCACCATGGAGAAAACCACAGGTGAATCTGCCCAAACCTGCTGAGCTGAACATGTGCAGGTGAGGCGTGGCCCTGAGGGACTGCTGTTTCCCAGGCTCCCCACAACTGCCTAGGTGTACTGCAGCAGGCCCAGAGGTCATATCCGGCCTAGGCCCGGCCATGGGGAGTGAGGTGGACTGCTGCAGTGAACTAGGGATTCTGCTCCCAGCGGTGCGTGTGTGGTCTCTGTCTTTTGGCAGACTCGACTGCAATAGGGCGCTTGTGCACTGCTGCCCACGGTGCTCCCTCATGTGCATCATCGGCCTCTACTATGTCCACCAGGAGTGCCCCACTGCTGGAATACCAGGACAACTCTGCATCATTGGGAGACAAACTCAGCACTGTGCTGGTGGCCATTGAACATACCAGGACATCCTTAGAAACTAAACTAGATAATTTAGCCACAGACCTCATTCTACTTCATGCAGGTCATCAAAAACTCGCTGATAGGGTCACCTCGGTGGAGCTGTCGCTAACTGAGCTGCAAACGAAGTGTCAGTGCATTGAATCCTCCATGCAGTCACTGCTGGAATGTGTGGACATCCTGGAGAGGAGGGCTGAGGATGCGGAGGGGAGATCCAGAAAGAATAATATCTGCATCATTGTTTTCCCGGAGAAGACTGAGTGACAGGATACGGTGCGCTACATGGAACAATGGTTGCGGGACCTGCTCCCCCCAACATGCTTTTACAGTATTTCTCTATCAAAAGAGCATACTGTGCCCCCACGCAGGCAACCCCACCTAGTTCAGGCATCCACCCAATGGTGCTCAAGTTGCTACATTTCCATAATAGGGACTCCATACTGCGGGAAACCAGAAAACTAGCGAGATCAAGGTGGACAATACACACGTCATGTTATTTCCTGACTACACTATCACTGTGCAATGACAACACAGCTTCTTTTTGGTGGTGAGGAAATGCCTTGGATTTGAAATTTTCGCTCCTCTTCCTGTCATGCCTTCAGGTGATTACAGATGGAACTACACACTTCTTCAATTCTCCCACTTCTCACACAAGTCGGATGCAGGCATGTGGCCGCCGCCATCACCGCAACCATAGATCACGACTGTCCTCGACTTCTGCGGCCCCCCCTGACCTGGAGCAAATCATCACAGAATGTCGTTGTGCACTGCAGCATGCAGCGGCTCTCATGGAGGCAGCTCAACCCTCGAGCCCTGGCGAAGGCTCGCACCACTCTTCAAGTGATGAAGGCTCTGTCGCCACTTGGCCTGAGTGGGCTCAGAGGGGCTCCCAGATGTTACCCCACAAACATCTCTGGACATTATTTGACCTGCTCATATCTACCCTGCTCTATTCCCCTTCTAAACCCAGTATTGTCCAGATTATGCATGCCTAACCTTGCTCTTTCACCCTGCAGGTGTCCATCAGACCAGATTGCCGTATCTTTCTAAGGAGACTCACTATGCTGCATTGTGGCTGTGATGGCGTTTGGCCCTGTCGACCTTTTAATGGGACCGCCTACCCTATTGTGTTGGCAATTCATATTGCTTGTAATCTGTGGATTGATAGCTTTTTTAAGTCACCTTTTCTTCTTCTTGCTTTACCCCCATCTTATAAGGGGACAGTGTTCACTCTCTAGATGTTAGTCACTGGCTGGTTTGGGCGGGCATTCGATTGGTGTATTGCTCCTATGGTATTCATTGTTCTTCATGTTCTCACTGACTGGCTTTAGGCGGGCATTCGATTGGTGTACTACTCCTATGGTATTCATTGTTCTTCATGTTCTTATTATGTTCTCTTGTTTTGATTGTAGCCATATGCATGGCCCTTCATTACTGCCCAGTTACCTACAAGGCAATGCAGATGCACACACTGGTAACTTTATCTCTATTCTTGGTGCCCCATTCCTGCTTTGCACATGTACGTCAATATCATGTCCCTCAAATCCTAACCTGGAATGTCTGCGGGATCCACACCCCTGCACACTGCTATGCCATATATTATAACCTTAAGCAACACACCATCCACATCGCTGTGCTCCAGGAGTCTCATCTGACTCGCCAAGAAACAGTGAAACTACAACAACGCTGGCAGGGGCAAATCTACACCACTGACTTTTCCTCCTTTGCTTGTGGCACACTACTCTGGGTTAAGCAAGGGGTCCCATTCATGTCTGATGATGTGGTAGTAGACCTAGAAGGCAGGTATGTCCTGGTCAAGGGCAGACTAGATGGCCGTCACATCCTATTGGGAAGTATATACACCCCAACACCTAACAGGTGGGATTCTTGCATCGGATCTCAGGAGCTATAACACGTTGGAATGATGTACCGCTGCTGTTTGGGGGTGATTTCAACAGTGCACTTGACACTAATTTAGACAGGTCACTCCCCCCACTGCCCAGTACAGCTGCCGTTTCCAATGCTCGGACAATCCATAATTGATTGCAAAATTGAGGCCTCACTGACATTTGGCGAGAGCGCAACATGACTGCCAGAGTATACTCATTCTATTCTGCTCCCCACTCCCTGCATGTTAGGCTTGATAGGCTGATAGGCACACAAGCACTCACCCCCTGCGTTACTCACATTGAATATATGGGGCGCACCCTCTCTGACCATAACCCCCAATATCTTTAAATAGCGTGGGAAGCAGGTAACCCCTCAATCCCCCCAAGGCACCTTCAGCCAGCAGCACTAGAGGACCTGCCTTTCCACTCTTCTGTTGCCACAAATATCGAAGGATTCTTCGATCACAACAATCACTCCACTGATGCGCGCTCTGCTGAGTGGGGCATGTTTAAGGTGATGTTGGACACTTTATGGGGCTACGTTGGAGCATAGACTGCCATTTCGCGCATTGAGTACAAGCTCTTGCGATTGGAGGATACTGCTGTGGGTGGCCTGTCCGGTAGCTCCCAACTGGCGGAGGTGCACCGTGAATGTGCAGAGCTCTTGGAACGGTTGAGGTGTCACAACTATGCAGCTCACACAACCAAAACACATGCAAAGGCTGATAGGGCTGTAACACTCCTTGCATGCCTGACACATCAAGAACGATCCAGTTGCCCTATTGTGACAACCGCTCAACTGCAGGTCCATTATTGTACACTCAGCAAGAAATTCATGTTGAACTGACATGCTACTATACCTCCATTTATCAGTTGAGGATCGTAACTACCTCAGAAGACATTCTCGCCTTTTTGACCGCCATGCCCCTTCCCAGTGTCACACGTAAACAGAGTAGATATAAAGGAACACATCATGCCCTTTGAAATCCGGGAGGCGATATGGGCATTGGAGATAGGCAGGGCCCTGGACCCTGATGGATTGTCTGCCGAGTTTTACAAGGCCTACGCCACGCAGCTGGAGCCCCGCTTGCAAGCTCTGTTCGAGGAGGCTCTCCAAACCTACTGTCTACCCGCCTCTCTCCGAAAAGCACTCCTTGCTGAAGCTGAGTAAAGATCCAGAGGCCCTGGGTTCATATAGACCATTAGCATTACTGAACACACATTATAAAATATAAGCAAAACTTCAGGCAGACCACCTAGGACCGTTGGCCTGGCAATTGGTAATCCTTGACCAAAATGAATTTGTTTCGGCCCGTGCAACTTCACTAAGCCTAAGCTGATCATTCCACTTTATGCACTATGCCCCAGTTGCATGCCACACCGCAGGCTGTCTAGTCCTCAATTTGGAATGGGTCTTTACTCCCTAGAGTGGCCCTTCCTGTTCACAGTACTACCTCAAAATGGCTTCGGAGATAGATTTCTGAGATTAGTCCACCTACTATATACACAGCCATCGGCCAGAGTTAAGTCAGGCTGCATGATTTCTGCTCCCATCCCCATAAGTAGGGGTACACACCAGGGATGCCCATTCTCCCTGCTACTCTTTTCTCAAGTGGTCAAACCACTGGCAGCTCACCTGCAAGTGCAGGGTGGTGTATGGGGCATTCCTCTGGAAGACGGGATCCTCACAGTCTTCCTATATGCAGACGACTTGCTTATCTACCTGAGGGAGGTTACCTCCATTCCTGATGGGATCTCTTGCACACTCCAACATTTTGCTGACCTCTCTGGCCTGAAAGTCAAATGGGCTAAATCATGCCTCTTCCCATTCTCCCCAACCACACCTAATCTGGGCATCAGCCTGTTTGCAACCCCCCTTTCAAGGCAGCCACACACATTCAGATACTTGGGGATTCAAGTCTGCACTCCCCTACAGACCTGTTTGATGGAAACCTGACTCACGCTGTCACCTCAGTGTGTGCTCAGATGTCCTTTTGGATGAAACTACCTCCTTCGGTGGAGGGCAGAGTGGTGCTGGTCAAAATGGTGGTGCTCCCTTATCTCCTACACTATTTTGTTAATCTGCCCCTGTACATTCGAGCCTCCTTTATCCGCTCCTTTGAAAGTGTGATCCGGAATTTCATATGGAACACCTCTAGAAATCGGGTGGTGCTCACCAAGCTCTATCAGTCAACACACCATGGTGGTCTAGCAGTGCCTAACTTTGAGCAATATTATTTGACATCCCAGCTCAAGTGGGTGGCGTGATGGCTGGTCAGTTCCTATTTAACTGACACCTCTATACTAAAGCCGGCCTGGAGCTTAACAGATATTTGCCAATTATTTCACCCCTGTACCCGTCCATTGCCACCAAAGCCCACACTTCTGCTGGTTGTGCATCGCTGCTTTAGACGCAGCCTTTACCTCACTAGGCAGTCGACTCCTTATGCACTGGCCCTAGCGCTATTGGGAACACCACAGGGCCAGCCCACTACCACCATTGTGGAATTATCCACCTGGACTGCTGCAGGAATTAATTAGTTGGAAGATCTCTATAGAGATGGGTCACTCCTGCCCTATGAGTCACTGATGGAAGAGGATGGCCTTCCCCCGGACAATTTCTCCTACAGACGTCAATGATAGGAGCACTGGGTCGCACATGAGGTGACATAGTCAGCGAGCCCCTCACACTCTACACAATACAATACCTTCACACCCTCAGTCAGGGCAGGCACTTAGTGCGCTGGCTAACCGACTCGCTACGCTCGCACATGACACCAACACTTGCGTCTCTTCATGGTCGATGACAGATCTTGCCCACCCTTGCACACACAAGGAATGGTCCTCCTTATTAAGGAGTCCCATCTACATACTACGGAACACCTGATTTCAATTAATCCAACTAAACATCTTACATAGGGCCTCCCTCACCCCGTCTACATAAACAGGTACTTTCATTGCGATGATGCTGCTTGCCCCCATTGTGCACTGGTAGACGCCAACTTAATACACATGCTTTGGGCATGTCCTCGCCTACAGAGCTACTGGAGGCGAGTGATGAGTTGTCTCATACATTGCACTGATCGAGCCCTTTTCAACACATGGGAAGTATGCGTGTAAGGCCTATATAAAAGAAGAAGCATAAGGTCACATCCAGGTTTATTGATCTGGGCCTGTTGTTGGCCAAAAGGCTGATCATCCGTCGGTGGAAATCCCCTGATCCCCGCAACTCAAATCCTGGACACTTTTGATTACAGACTGGGCACAGGCAGCGAGTGTTGCCCTGCATAGGGAGGATGCTTTGGGACTTTGTAAACATCCTGTAGCTGGTAATTGGGATGCTATTATGTCAGATTTACACACTGAGATACCAGACACCCGAGTATTATCTGACGCTCAATTCGTCGGTGAAGAGGAAGTAGGGGATGAGCCGCTGCCTCCTCCCGGTGCATCTGTTCTGGGTGCGGCACATTCCCATGCAGCGCCCCACTCTCCTGGAGAGATAGGTAGAAACGTACACCACACATTTATTCTAATAGCTGTCAGAACGGTGTTGCAGGCAGGGGCAAGGGCTAATGCATTAGTTAATGTTATTTACTCCTCTTCTCTCATTTTAATTGTATTTGATTGAGCTTGCAACTGTCTGTCACTGATAATACACAATTTCAATTACTGTACAGATAACATACCCTTACCTGTTGGACACCTTCATTTATGTTGCTGACCTTAATTCAGCTCGTCCAACAAGTTTCCTTTACTAGTTTCTCTCTTGATTGATGTTATCCGACACGCTGGGAGTCGCATCAGACCCGTGCAACCGGCAGTCGCAGCTATAGCCAGCTATGTCAACTTTACTCTTATCATTCCTTTCAGTCTTGATGTAAATTGAAATTGTCATAGTATAATGTAAACGTCTATTGCCAGCTTTATGCTCGGAAAGTGTATAAACGTAACTGAACCAAAATGCAATAAACAGATTTAAACAAAAAATGAAGAGATTAACTATTCATAAACAATTCACTTAAATAATGGCCTTCCCTTCTCTTGTCTGGAGAGAACAAGGGTACGGCCACTGTCCTTCACCAGAGAGGCAATCAAGTAAACGTCCTTTGTTAAACAGAGTGGATGAAATCAGCAGAAAGGTATGCATTTGCACCTTTCTCGATTGTGAATACTGACGTCTTTCTTTTGCAAATTCAGATGTTTATTGATTCACCCTCATGAGCTCTTTCTGACAGTAAACATTAATCATATTATTTTAAAAAGCTATGCCTGCACATCTTGAAGAGATATTGTCCTTCCACTGTTCTTCCCATTACGATTTGTAGTGCAGTAGTTCTGCAGCTTGGTGAAAATAAAGCATTACTTAGCTAGGAAACATAAGTACTTTTTATGGAACCATTTAATAAACTAATATAAACCACTAGGTCTCAGAATACAGCATTATGATCCACTGATTGATTTTGGTTTTATAATGATCCATTTGTCCTAAAATCTCACAGTGCATCGAAATAGCAGAACTGATATAAAATAGGGGATCAGTGACACAATATCGACGCACACAATACTGGTTCACAAAAATATCAGAAAATAAATATTAACCAAAAATCAGCCTCCTATACTTAACAAAGAAAAACTCAAATAATGACAAAAAAAATATTTCTGCCATAAATATAAGTTTTTACTCATGAAACAAAAATATTGGAAAGAAAAATATCATAACCTTTAAATGAACACATAAGGAGACAACAATATTGATTCACACACTATGGACTACATTAATATCGTTACAATAATTAAATTATAATTACAAAACATAAATATAATAACTTTGTACATTATATGAAAGAAGAAACTAAACATTGAACAACATACAAACATATTTTACTAAATTAATAAATAAATAACATTACTAAAATATAAATCATCCAAATGAAATAAATCATTTGTAGTAACAACACACATTTAAACAATATTTTATATACACACATATATATGCATATATACATATAGACTAATATAATTGTATATATATATACATATACGTATATACATACATATAAATATGCATGTATATATATATATATATATATATATATATAGATAGATATACGTATATACATACATATAAATATGCATATGTATATATATATATTACCTACTGGCGGTCGCCAGTAGGTAGTTATAGTTAGGACCTTGTTTCTATTCAAAAAGCTTATTTTTCTTTTGCTAATATCTTTGGTGCTGTTTGACGAATTTTCGCGAACTTTTCAAATCTAATGCCCTGCTCAGGTCAGCTCCTGTTTTGAAAGTTTCAGGGTGATTCATCAAGTGCGGTCCGAGAAAAAGGGGGGCCCAAAATGCATTTTCCCAATGTTAATTACATTAGCAAACCTTTGTCGCGGCTACAGCCCGAACTGCTGAACGGAATTACGCCAAATTTGGCAGAGAGGTAGGTCTTGGTCCAGAGTGCACTCTTTGCTTTAAATGGTGTAAATCCATTTAGTAGTTCTTGAGAAATTCATACTTAAAAAAATATTAGTATCTGGTGACCGCGGTGGATCCGCGAACCCTCCTGAGCACGAGCTGACTTCTGGTTGGCTGCCAACACTTCAAACTAGGAAGTGTTGGCAGCCATCTTGTGACTCGGTTGAATCGAGTCACAAGAAAAAAGGTAAAAAAAGAAGAAAAGGGGGCAGGGTAGAAACACCCTGACCCCCTAGGCCTGCTCAAGGGGTCCCACAGGGACCCAGAGGCCCCCAAAAAGTATTTTTGTAAAAAATAATTTGGCGGGATTCGCATAGGGTCCGCAAGTCCTGCTGAAAACTTTTAAAAAAACAAAGCACGGTCTCCCGTGCTTGGTTTCTTTTAAGCCCCCAGGTCCCGGGGGCAATGGTTTATTATTATGCGGGGGCCCACCCAGCCCCGGAGACGGCCACCTCCCTGGGGCTTTTTTAATAATGTGCGGGGCATGCAGCCCCCTTGCAGCCCCAGGGACCGCCACCTCCCAGGGGCGGTTTAAATAATGGGCAAACTACCATAATCACTAATCCATCTACCAATGTACACATGTTACTATGCACAAACTATTTCAATCGTCATTTCATTACAATAAAACAAACTACAATACACATCTGTACATTTCATAACATATTTCAAACATCACACTTCTCTAATAATTTCCAAACTTTGAAAATAATTCTTTTCAAATCGAAAAATATTACAACAAACAGTGAAGCACTACTGCATAATACATAACATGCCTTACAAATTTGTAACTCACCTTTGAAATAGTATTGCAGAATATCAAATATTAGAAACTCATTAAATATTTTCTTTTGCACACAATAAATGTAATGCAGCACTCTCAACAAGGTAAAACCAGTAATGGCAAACTTTCCCTCACTTTCTGCACACAAGTAAATGTAAGTAACAAATCACATTGCTTCCTACATTATTTCAAATTGTGAAACACATTTATATTGGTAAGACATATTAACCCTTTCTAACTGTCTTCTAAAAGTGCCCAAACTGGTTCTGTAATTTTCTGGAGTCGTGACTCCACTGCGGTGCCTCAGTAAAGCGTTGCGATGGAGCCGCGAACCCTTACGGGAGTTCAAAAACCTATTTCTAATAATCCTAGTATTTTTTTTAACAACACACTACTTCTACACATTCTACTGACTTAGAAAAATGTAATTTACTAACATATCACTTATATTTAAGTTTCCAACTCACATTTTAAATCTACAGTTAATTTTCAACCATTCCCCCATTCTGCTTAATCCCAGTTTCCATCATAACAGTTATTGCAACATTCAATTGTACTGGCAGGCCACAAGTTCATCACATTTTCAAGTTCAGCACATTAGCTAACAAATGCAAATAGCAGGTGTGGTTGACCTTGGCAAACTATTACCTTATCCTATCTACTGTACCTTTCAAACATGTTTTAATAACCAATTAGAAACATGATTCCTCAGCAAAGTAACATGCATCCTATTTTTGAGTGCACAATGTTGATAAACAGCCAGTCACTTATCAGCTTTTTCAAAAATAGCATCTTCTCCACCATTTTAGATACCAGTCATTCTACCAACTGACTACCTCAGCTACATACATCTTTTCATTCCTTTCAGACATCCCTTCTAGATGCTTACAGTGTGGATTGTAGGGCACAGCTATGTTTTCTGGTGCAAAAAGTATGCTGAACACAGAGGTATTGATAAAGACCTAGGTTTGCAAAATGTGAATATTAAATGGATTGCACAGAGAGGATTAAAGTCACACCAATTGTTGCCTTTGGTTAAAACCTTTTTGCATCTCCAACCCTCTAACCTCATGATTGTGCACTGTGGTGGCAATGACCTAGGCACATTGTCTGGGGTAGGTCTGGAAATGCTAATGAAGGATACCTTTGCACAATTGATGTTGCTTTTCCCTCAAACTGTCTTTGTATACTCTAATAAATGCCAAAGACAGAAATGGAAGTGGTCAAAGCAATTCTGTCCACAGTTTGAGAAAGCTAGGAAAAATATCAATAAAGCTGTTTCTGCTTACCTCAGAGACCATAGGATGGGCTCCATCTATAACAACAATCTACATTTTGATATGCATGACATCTACAGAAGTGATGGAGTTCACTTCACAGATGAAGGAAACAGAGTATTTCTTAACAACCTTAAGCTGTGCATCCGCACCTAGATGTAGCTCCAACAAAGTCATAATGAAAACAAGGGCTTTTTTCGAGCCACCCTATAACCCAACAATGAATCTTTTTTTTTAAACATGCATACTCTTTTAATTTTTTTTTAGATTCACGAATCCGTCGTGAATCCGCAAAACAAAAGCACAAATTCAATGTACTACAACACAATACACTCTTCGGGCCCGATTCACAGAACTAACTTACGACAAAATCCTAAACTTACTACCATTTTGGTATTCACAGAATGAACTTACTCATTTTGGTATTCACAGAATAAACTTACTCATTTTGGTAATCACAGAAGACACTTACACATTTTGTGTAACTTACACATTTTGTGTAACTTACACATTTTGTGTAACTTACTCATTTTGTGTAACTTACACATTTTGTGTAACTTACACATTTTGGTATTCACAGAAGGCACTTACTCATTGATGAGTAAGTGCCTTCTGTGAATACCAAAATGAGTAAGTTAATTCTGTGAATACCAAAATTGTTGTAAGTTCATTCTGTGAATACCCAAATGTGTAAGTTCATTCTGTGAATACCAAAATTGTTGTAAGTTCATTCTGTGAATACCCAAATGTGTAAGTTCATTCTGTGAATACCAAAATTGTTGTAAGTTCATTCTGTGAATACCCAAATGTGTAAGTTCATTCTGTGAATACCCAAATGTGTAAGTTCATTCTGTGAATACCAAAATTGTTGTAAGTTTAGGATTTTGACGTAAGTTAGTTCTGTGAATCAGGCCCTTCAAGTTTAACTTTTAATTTTTATTTTTTTATATTATTAATAACTCCATCAAATTTAATGTGATTAATTACTTCAATCTCAATAACTTTATAAAAAAAGGTCACAAATGCAACAAATTATATACAATTAAATTATTTATTTGAGGTAGATCCACGAATCCACTGCGATGTTACACGGGGGCCGCGCTGAGACCCGTGATAGGGTCGTGACTCCAAACATGAAAAAAAAAATGCCCCCTGTCCTATTACTCGATGTATCTGTGGAAAGGTGCAGATGAAGTTCGCCGCATAATTTTAGGTGTCTCTTTGAAATGGGAAGTGCAGTCTGTCAAGTTTCAAGGTCTGCATGGTCTTGTGACTGAGGTATGTCTCTAATTACACATGTATTTGTCATATTTGTTATGCATCTGAATATGTTAGATGTAAAAAGAGGTATACATCTATCTGTATGTTTCTTTTATATATAATAACGGTGTGCAAAAGGTACAGACAGAAGCATGCATACTTTTGATAATATGGCGAGACTTATAAAAGAGATATATGAAGGGTTGCTTGTTTATATTTGGCTAGGCCCAACACTCTGAGTGGTCGCAGAATAGTGAAGCTGCAAGAGAAAAGTGAGGTTTTAGACATGTTGGCAGAGGGATTACTGATTATGGTAGTTTGTATGAGTCTGGTGAATGGTACAGTTGAAGTATGCCACATAATTGTAGGTGTGTTCTTGAAATGAGAGCTGCAGTATGTTAAGTTTTAAGGTCTGCATGGTTTTCTGACTGAGGTATGTCTGTACTTGCACATGTATTCTCACATGTGTTTTGCACCTGCAAATGACACTAGCAAAAGGTACAGACATATGCATGCATGCTTTTAGGAATATGGCTAGGCCCAACACTCAGTAGTCACTGAATACTGATGCTGCAGCATAAAAGTGAGGTTTAAGATATGTTGGGAGAGGGAAAAGTGATTAGAGAATGTTGTTTGAGTCTGTGAAAAAGTACACTTGAAAAATGCTGCTTAAATTTAGGTGTCTCTTTTAAATGGGAAATGGTGTCTGACAAGTGGAGAGTCCTTTATGGTCTTGTGACTGAGGTATGTCTCTATTTGCACATGTGTTCTGACATTTGTTATGCCTATGAAGATGGTAGAGGTATAAAAAAAAAAGGTATACATCTATTTGTATGTTTCTTTTATATATGATGCCACTAGGAAAAGGTACAGACACATGCATGCTTGCTTTCTAGAATATAGTGAGAGTTACAATACACACATTGAAAAAGTTGATTCTTTGTATTTGGAAAAGCCCAACACTCTCAGTAGTTGCTGAATAGTGAAGCTGCAGCACAAAAGTGATGTTTAAGATACGTTGGTAGAGGGATTAGTGATTAGGTTAAGTCATATCAGTGTATAGAAATGTACACTTCAAATACGCCACATAAATTTAGTTGTCTCCTTGTAATGGGAAGTGCAGTCTGTCAAGTTTAAGGGACTTTATGGTCTTGTGACTGAGGTATGTCTCTACTTGCACTTCTCTTCTCACACGTGTTTTGACTATAAAGATGGTAGAGGTATAAAACAGTGGTATACATCTGTTTGTATGTTTCTTTTATACATGATGCCAGCAAGGAAAAGGTACAGACACATGCATGCTTGTTTTCTGGAATATAGTGACAGTTACATCTCTGTTCTGAAGCACTAGCCATGCACTGATCTAAGGAGGTAGATATTACTCTTGGAGTCATGAATTCACTCAGGCGCTCCCAAGCAGTTATGCCATCAAGGAGGCACTACATATACACACATCTAATCACCATACATTCATACAATCAACCAGATACTACTATTCCACTCAAACATTCACTCAGGCACTACCCATGTACTTATGTATTTACTAATGCACTACCCATGCAGTCATGCAATGACCCAGGTATTACTCTTCCACTTATACTTTCACTCAGGTACTTCTTATACACTCATCCAATCACTCAGGCACTACCCCTGCACTCATAGAATCACCCAGGCAGTACCCATGCACTCATGGAATCACACAGAAAACTACTCTTCCACTCAACTGTTCACTTAGGCATTAGTCATGCACTGATCCATTCTCTCAGGCAGTACCCAAGCACTTATTCAATTACCCAGGTACTACAGATAGACTAATCCATTCACTCAGATACTATCAATGGACTCATCCATTCACACAAGCACTACCCATACACTCATGCAATGACTCAGGCATTAGCCTTGCATTCTTACTTTCTCTCAGGTATTTCCCATACACTCATACAATCATCCAGGCACTACCCCTGCAGTCATAGAATCACTCAGGCTGTACCCATGCACTCATGGAATCACACAGAAAACTAGCCTTGTACTCATCCATTCATTCAGGCACTACTCATGTGCTCATCCATTCTCTCAGGCAGTACCCATGCACTCATCCACTGACCCAGGCACTAGAGTTGGACTAATCCATTCACTCAGACACTACCCATGCACTGATCCATTCTCTGAGGTAGTACCCATGCACTCGTGCAATGACTCAGGCACTAGAGTTGCACTAATCCATTCTCTCAGGCACTACTCATACATTCATCCATTCTCTCAAGCATTACCCATACACTCATGCAATGACCCATGCATTAGCCTTGCACTCATAGTTTCTCTCAGGTATTTCCAATTCACTCATACAATCACCCAGGCACTACCCCTGCAGTCATGTAATCACCCAGGCACTACTCTTGCTCTGAACTATTCTCTCAGGTACTACCCATGCACTCATCCAATCACACAGCCATTACTCTTACAGTCATCCTTTTACTCAGGCAGTACCCATGCACTCATACAGTTAAGGAGGAACTACCTATACACACATCCAATCAATCAGGCATTACGTACGCAATTTTGCAATCACCCAGGCACCAGTTTTGCACTCAATGATTCACTCAGACGATACCCATGCACTCATTCATTCCATCGGGTACTACTGATGCACTCATAGAATGACCCATGGATTACTCTTGCAGTCATGAATTCACTCAGGCAGTACCAATGCAGTTATCCAATCAGCCAGGCAGTACCCCTGCACTCATGCAATCACCCAGGCACTACTCCTGTACTCCTGCAATCACCGATATACTACCCATTTACTCATACAATCAGTCAAGCACTACTCTTTCAGTAAACCATTCTCTTAGGCAGTACTGATGCACTCATCCAATGACCCAGGCGTTACTGTTACAGTCATCCTTTTACTCAGGCAATACCCATGCACTGATGCAATCACCCATACTTTACCCTTGGAGTCATAAACTCATTCAGGCAGTACTCAGGTATACATCTATTTGGATGTTTCTTTTATATATGATGTCACTAGGAAAAGGGACAGACACATGCATGCATGCTTTTATGAATGTAGAGAGATTTACAACAGACACATTGAAAAAGTTGCTGCTTTGTATTTAGCTAGGCCCAACACTCTCAGTAGTTGCTGAAGAGTGAAGCTGCAGTACAGGAAAAAAATGGCCCCGGTGGATACAAATTTGAAACAAAAGAAAATAATGTACACATCAACAACACCTGTTAAAGCAATTGCACACAATATTCTTCATGTTACCCATATTTTATTCATATGGAACTTGGAATCTCATGTTCACAAGACGTGACATTCGTTAAACACAATTGTAAAGCGGTGCCCCAAGAGGGAAGGAAGGGTGAGTGCAGCAATGTGCAATTGTGGGGGTAAGTGAAGGAAGGAGGGCAGTGAACAATATAAACATCTAAATCATGAAAGAAGCCAATCCAGCCTTATCAAAGGCTTAGTCTATTTACAACACCATAATGTTAAAAACAGATTGAAGGGACACGGTGAATCAATCACTATTGTCCACAAAGGTACACAAATAATGAAGCCATCTTTGTTTCGACCCTGGGAATGGATGTAGGCAATTGGAGTCCTTACAGTAGGGTCTTCATCAGGACCAATAGGGAAGGGGGCCACCCCAGGGCCACCAAAGAATTCAGTGGGTTTTCAGAGAAAGATGGGCCTTCCGACTCCACAGTCAGAAAGGGACGTGTGTATGGGTTAGTGGTTAGAAGTCCTGTCTCTCTTCTAATTAATAGTTCATGGGCTTTGAAAAATCATATACTCCATGTATCTTGTTTGAAAAAAAGTACTTTGCTGTGACTCGGACGTGATTTTTTAGTAATCAAGTAAACATTTATTAATTATTAATTAATTAATAATTAACTTCCCACCCTATATCCCTACAAGCACAGCAACGTGCACCTAATATATAACTTAGAAAATATAATTATTACACAATTTACATAATTAATATTAAATTAAATAATTAATAATAAATTGTTACTTAATTGTTATTTATTACTTATCTTCCCACCCATATCTCAATAAACCAAACAGCCCACAACTAATATATAACTTAAAACAATATGATTACACAGTTTCCATATTTAGTAATCAATTCAATAATTAATGATAAAGTAATAATTTATTGTTAATTAATTATTAATTAATTAACTTCCCACCCTATACTCCTACACATGCAGCAGCACGCACATAATATATAATTGAAAAATTATAATTATTACTCAATTAACATAATTAATAATCAATTAAATAATGAATAATGAATTAATTAGTAATTGTTAATTGATTATACTTAATTAATACACCCCTAGAAACGTAGCAACCAACTACAACAATATAAATTACTGTCAACAATAAAATTAAAAATGACTAATCACATAAAAGTACAAATTATATAAAAAAAATAGTATTAACAATTATACAAACAATAATAACACATAAAATTAATCTATGAACTAAAACACATAAAAATAATTAAAAAAACAATATTTTTAACAACTATATTATTGAAAATGATATTCCTGAAAACAATATTACCTGAAAAATTGATATTCTTGACAGCGATATTTCTGCATCATGATATGTTTGTATCACTATATTTTTTCCTGATATTTCTACAACTCACCTGGGGACCCAATCTCCTGGGGACACTAAACTTTCTAAAAAGAAGGGGGACCGCACAGCCCCCGTCCCAGGGCATTTCATGGCCTGGGGAACCTGTCTGCTGGGGCCAGCCCACATGCTGTCCCCTAGGGTGCCAACCCCCAAGACACAGCAGTTTCCTTGCCCGCACCAGAAACCTGTGTTTGCTCCCACATGGCAAGAGCATTTTCAAAATTTCGCCATGGGGAGTAAACACAAAGTCTGCCTCAGCTGGTTGGAGCTTTAAAAATGCTCCTACCGGCTGGGAGCAGACTTTTGATCTCTTTACCTGCATGCACTGATGCATGGAAACGGATCAAAATATGGCTCCCGCCCAGAGGGAGTAGAATTAGAAGCTGCTCCTACCGGGTGGGAGCAATGCCGGCTCCTGCAGCATGTGGGGAGTTAGCTGTTGCCGGCTGGAGCTGCTGCACCTTGAGGCTCCCCCGTGGCCCACAACAAATGTATGGTGGCTGCCCTGGGCACCCACCTTTGATATTGTGGGCCACAGGAATGGGGTCACCGGGGCCGATAATGGCTTAGTGAGGGGAGCTATGCAGTCACCATGCCCTTTATTTTAACTAGAGGCCCTGGGGGAAGGGGTCCCTAGGGTCTAACAATGTTCGGCCCCCCTCCACTTTATTTAAAAAAAGTCCCTGGGGTTGGGGTTCCCAGGGCCTAAAGAGACTTGAGGATGGGGGCCTCTCCCCTTTTTTGTAAGTTTTGGCACTGGGGGTAAGCTCTCCTGGGCCTATAATGGCTGAGGGAGGGGGCCCCAAGAGCCCCCTCCCCTTTAAAAAAAGCCCCGGAGCCCCAAGGGCCTGGACCTGTGGCCAGCCCCCCACCATGACGGCCTAATGCCCTGCACAGTGTGGGGTTGGCTGCCTTTGGGGGGTTGGCCACAGGGCCTGGCCGCAGGGGGGGTTGGATTTAAGTATGGTAATTAAATATAACTTTATGTAAAAAAAAACTAGTAATTCACTGAATAAAATAAAGGTTAAAGTAACGTTATAGTTAGGTGAAATGTTCAGTAACAACGTAACATTTTAACCTCTAAAATCCATTGAAATATACCAGTTATAGTTATAGTTATCTCAATTAACTGTAACTCATGCTCTAAGGTAACTATAACTCGTGCCCTTGCCATGCACTGCTAATCAACCTCACATATTACATCACTCATGACATCTTCTATTGATAATATCACTGCAACATATCCGGTGAAATTTTGATTAAAAAAACTGTCATCAGTGATATCACTGACCATGTCATGCGTGATGTAATATGTGAGGTCAAAAGCAGTGCATAGCGGGGCGTAGGTTATAGTTGGCTCAGGTAAAAATAACTGCTGAATTTCACTAGTTTTGTATGAGTGAAATCTGAGCCTACCTATAACGTCCCTGTAACCTTTGTTTTTTTCGTGAATTTATAAGGTTTTTTTAATTCCATTTCCTAACTATGACATCCTTGTATCCTTTGTTTTTTCACTGAATTTCTAAGCTTTTTTAGTTCTATTTCCTAACTATTATGTCCCAGCAACCTATTGTTTTTTCACTGACTTTCTAAGATTTTTAAATTCCATTTCCTAACTATAAAGTCCCTGTAACCTTTGTTTGTTTAGGTGAATTTCAAAGTTTTTTTAATTTTATTTCCTAACTGTAACCTATAACGTTTGTGAGTGGGTGTGTGATTGGCAGTATGGGTCTGTCAGTGGGTATGTCATTGGCTGTATGGGTATGTGAGTGGTTGTGTGAGTAGTCTTCTGGGTGTATGATTGGGTGTGTGAGTGGCTTTATGGGTCTGTGAGTGGGTTTATAAGTAGTTGTATGGGTCTGTGAGTGGCTGTATGGGTCTGTGAGTGGGTTTGTGAGTGCTGTATGGGTGTGTGAGTGGCTGTATGTTTCTGTGAGTTGCACATTAGTAAGGTGGGCCGGGCGAGGCCAAAAGGGCAATGCCTCCAGGTGATTTTGCACTTTTGCATACTCGTAGTCATTTAAAGGAAGACCCATGGACTGTGCTCTGACAAGGAGAGGCCAAAAAGAACCCACTTGTCACAGTCACTACAGATTGTGCTCTGATAGATCAACGATGCATTCACTTTCACCAAGGATTTCATATCGTTATTCAATGTGAAATTGCCCAGAAAACACACTTGCTTTGCCTTCGCCAAGCCCGGGAAGTTTGAACCATTTGTCCTTTACAGAATTGGAGCTTCAACTGGGGCACCTGCTATGTTTATATGTATAAGTGCTTTCCGTTGAGTTTTAATTTCTGTGAAATTAGCATCAGGGCCAGAAAGGAACCTCACCTGCCCGTTTATCCAACAAGAGTCCACAGTTTTGCACAAAATGTCTACCCAGTTGGAGTAGTTTCCACTGGTTAATTAGTAAGTGCTACCTAGTTGGGTAAATATCTAGTGCATATTCCAAACTACAGCTGCATAATGGACCAGGAGGAAATGTCTCCAGTGACCCTGTATGCATTTCCGCAATGTGACTGTTCCTCATTTGTCTTCATCCAGAAATCTGTAATAACATAAATTCTCCTATAGCGAAGACAACAAGACTACAAGAAGGTGATTCTCTACCAAATAAGGGTACTTCCTCTTAGCTATAGAAAGAAAGTGCTTCTTTGTTTTGTGGAGATGTTCTCATATTCTATGGCATCAAGAAGGTGTCACTAAAATCGCCTGGAATCACCCTGGGGGGCCTTTTGGGAAGGGATCCATCATCCTGGCAGAAGACAAGAAGAGCTTTGCATACTACTAAGGTGGATGGGCGGGGCGAAATGCAAGAGCTTCAGGTGATTTTGCATATTTGAATACTCATAGTCATTTAAAGGGAGAACCATGGACTCTGCTCTCAGCAGGAGAGGCCAAGACAGAACCCACTTGTTACAGTCACTACAGACTGCACTCTGATATATCAAAGATGCATTCACCTTCACCCAGAATTTCACAACGGTTTTCAATGCGGAACTGCAGAGAAAACCCAAGCCAAGCTGAAGAAGTTAGGATCTTTTGTCCTTTACAGAAGTGGAGTTTCAACTGGGGCACCTGCTATGTTTATATTTGTAAGTGCCTCCTGGTGAGGTTTAATATCTGGCAAATGAGCATCAGGGCCAGAACAGCCCGGCTAAAATGTAATGGGGGAGGGGTGCATCGCGGCCATTCTCCTTGGGCCGATTTTGGCCCATTGGACCCCATCCCTGGGGCCTGGCCTCTTTATGCTGGGTGCCCTAGAGCCTACCCAGGACACCCAGTGTGCAGCGATGGGGACTGCAGGGGGAGTCTCAATGTCCCCACGGTATCTGCCAGCTCCCCCCCTCCAGCAGGATCAGGCATTGATCCCATATGTAGGGAGCAGTAAAAAATGCTGCTCCCTGTGAGTCAGAGCAATCCTTTCATCTATTTTCCTGAAAACAGATGAAAAGTCAGCTCCCAGCTGGTGGGAACAGTTTTCCTGCTCCAGCTGGGAGAGTACTTACTACGTGCTCTCGCTTGGCGGAAGTTGTTAAAGCTCCCTCCAAGAGAAACCAAACTACTGTCTCCCGAGGGTGAGCAACTTGGAAGGTAGCAGGAGCCGACCCTGGGGGATGGCGACCCCAGGGCCATTAGAGACTCCAAGAGGGGGGCATGCTGCCCCCTCCTTTCATTTTCAAGGGCCTGCCCCAGGGAGGTAGTGGTCTCTGGGGCCAAGAACGGCCCTGGAGGGGGGCTGTGTGGCCTCACTTATTTTAAAAAAACAAGAAAGCTCCGGGGAGGTGGTGGTCTCCAGCGTCATAAATGGTACAGGGAGCACGGATCCCCTCCCTTTGTTATTTAAATTTATGGCCCCGGGGAGGTGGTGATCCCCATGGCCTTTAAAGGGCAATGGAGGGCGTCTGCGTGGCCCCTTCCAATATATTTATAAAGTCCCAGGTAGGTGGTGGTCCCCTGGCCTCTTAAGAGCCACAGGACGGGAGCCATGTGCGCCCCACCCTATTTTTAAGCATGCCCCTGGGACCTGGCCCACCCAGGGGCTAAGCTTTAAAGAAGCACAGGAGACTTCTTTTTTTTGCCACAAATTCATGAATCTTCATGATTTTCCAGGAACATTTTGAAAAAAATACATTTTGCCCTTGCGTGGTCCCTGGGGTACCCCTGCACAAGGATAGTGGTTCAGGGTATTCCAACCCAGTCCCCTTTTCTTTTGGAGACTTAGCTGGGGCTGAATCCCAAGATGGCTGCCACTACTTCCTAGTTGAAGTGTTGGCAGTTAGTCAGATTTCTGCACGAGATCATCAATATTAGCAAAGTTTGCACGACCTTAGATATACAATTTTGGAATTTCTTTTGTATCTCCAAAACTAATGAATGGATTTACACCAAATAACAAAAAGGGCTCTTTATTGACAAAGAGCTACCTTTCTGCCAAATTTGGTATAAATTTTGTTAAGATTAGTCAGCGGCGCCAAAGATATAGGCAAGTCAAAAAATGCTTGTCCTATGGAAACTAGGTCCTAACTACTGGTGGTCGCCAGTAGGTGGTTATAGTTAGGACCTAGTTTCCATAGGGAAAGCATTTTTTATGCCAATAACTTTGGTGCTGTTTGACAAATCTTCACAAATTTCTCACAACTAATACGATGCTCACTTCACTGCTGTCTGGAAAGTTTTGGGGTGATCCGTCAACCAGAGGCTGAGAACCAAGGGGTGCTTAAAAGTGCATTTTCCCCATGTTAATTCCCATAAGACATTTAGACACAACTACAGCCCAAACTGCTGAACAGAATTACACCAAATTTGGCAGGAAGGTAGATGCTGGTTCAAGGAAGTGCCTTTTTGGGATTTTGTGTGAATCCATTCAGTAGTTGCTGAGAAATTTAAATATTTTTCAGACATACAACTGAGACTGCGGTGGATACGTGATCCCTCCCGATCTCGAGCCTGAGATCTGATTGGCTGCCAACACCTCAAACCAGGAAGCTTTGGCAACAATATTGTGACTCGTTGAACCAAGTCACTCACAAGAAGAAAAGTTAAAAAAAAGAGGGCAGGGTAGAAACACCCTAATTCCCTAGGCCTCTTGGGGCGTTCCACAGGGACTCCTCAGGGCCCAAAAAGTATTTTTTTTAAAATATTTAGTGGGAGTCACAGTGAATACGTGACTCCTTCTGAATTTTTTTTAAAAATAAAGTACGGGCTCCCGCGCTTTACTTCTTTTAACCCCTTCCATGCGGCACGAATTTTCGCGCTGTGCGGGGGTTTTTATTAGTGGGTGGGGATTCGATGGCTCCCAGCCGTCGTGCGCACACGCCCACTGTGACACATGACTGCCGGGAGCCGTCATGAGCATACAAGGGGTTAAGCCCCTGGTTAGGCCAGGTCCTGGGGCAAGTATCAATATGTAGGAGGGGGCAAACAGAGCACCCCTTCTAGAATGCCTAAAGGCTCAGGGTCTGCCACCACTCGGGGCATCTTTATTTATCTGGGGGTTGAGCTTGTGGCAACCCCTGCACCCTGGGGACTGCCACCACCCCAGGGCTAATGTTTTAATCATGCAGGGGGGCCACATGGCCCTCTGCAGCCCCGGGGACCGCCATCTGCCCAGGGCTAGATATTATATTAAGCCAGGGGGTCTCTGGGGCCCCCACAGCCTCGGGGACTGCCATCTCCCCAGGGGTAAGCATAATAAAAGTGTGGGGGACTCTGGGGCCCCTGCAGCCCCAGGTACCGCCACCTCCCCAGGGCTAGATATCATAATAATGTGGGGTCGTGCGACACCCCCACGCAGCCCCAGGGACTGCCACTTCGCCAGGGCACAAAAACAATAATGCAGGGGAATCAATGAGGACCCCTGGCCCCGGGGACCACCACCTCCCTGGGCTAAAACAAAGAAAGGAGGGGGCCAAGCTGTCCCCCTCCCAGAGGCCTACATGGCCCTGGGGACCACCACTACCCAGGGCCAGCTCCAGCTCCAGCAATGTCCCGGGGTGCCCACCCCTGGAACAGTGCAGTTTGCTATGGCTTGGTGGGAGCAGTGCTCCCGCCAAGCCATAGCAAACTCTCTGCTTTTAGCAAGCGAGAGCAAAAATGCTCTTGCTTGCTGAAAGAAGAGCAGTGTCTGTTTCCCTGCCTGCCATTAAGCAAGCAGGAAAACGGACACATTGATTTGGGATCCAGGGAGCTGCTCCCAAAGCAATGCCGGCTCCCGCAAAAGGCAGGGAGCTGGCAGGGACCGCGGGGGCCTTGAGGCTCCCCCCGTGGTCCCCAATATTGGGACCAGGGCACCCACACTACAGGCCCAGTCCTGGGTGATGGGGTGCCCGGAGCCAAAAGCAGCCAAGAAGGGGATCTGCGCGGCCCGCTCCCTTTAAAAAATTTTTTTTAAAAGGGGCAGTCCTCGAGGGATGGGATCTCCAGGGCCGAAAATGGCCAGGGAAGGTGGGCAGCGCAGCCCACCCTCCCTCTTTTTTTAGAATTTGTTTTTTTAAAAGGGAGCAGGCCCCAGGATTTGGGACTCCGGGGCCAAAAATGGGCAGGGAGAAGGGCCACTCAGCCCCCCCTCTCTTTAAATAAATTAATAATTAAAAAAAGAAAGGCCAGGCCTTGGGGGATGGGGTCCCAGGGGCCAAAATCGGCATGGGAGGGAGCGGTGTTGCCCCATCCCTTTTTGGAGATAAAAACTAAAGAAGAGCCAGGCCCTGGGAGGTGGGGTCCCTTGGGCCCAAAACGGTCCAGGGAAGGGAGGCCATGCGGCCCCCCTTCCTAAAAAATAGAAAAGACACCTCTCAGCACACTGCTGGTGGGGGATGAGGTCCCCTTGCCTCCTGAGCCTCAGGGCTAAAGTGGACTTTTTCTTCCAAGCAGCAGTGCACCAGGAGATGCGTTTGCAGAGTGGTGGAGAAAGGGGGCATGGCCTCTGACAACCTCTCAGCAATCCATCTCTGTGGGTCTTACTAGAGGTAACAGGAGGGCTAGTTGGCCCACAATGACCCTCACGAGTCAAGGGGACTTCAACCACCAACTAGTAGTACGCCAGGAATCGCTGGGTTTATGAGGCGCTGATTGGATGATTCAGTGGGTGTGTGACTAACTGTATAAGTGAGTGATTAGGTGTCTCAGTGAATGTATGAGAGAGTGACTGGTTGTGTGAATGTCTGTATCTGTCTGTCAGTAGGTATCTAAGTAACTGTATGGTTGTGTGAGTGGATATGTGAGTTTCTGAATGGGTGAGTGATTGGTTGTCTGACTATCTCTATGGGTGTTTGAGTGTCTGTGTGGGTGGGTGATGAGTGAGTGGGTGAGTCAGTGGCTGTATGGGTTAGTGAGTGCATGCATGTGGGGCTGTATGGGTGAGTGAGTATGTATATGGCTGTGTCGGTGAATGAGTGCATGTGTTAGTGATAGATGCGCGAGTAACTGGGTATTTGAAAGGCAGTATAGGCGAGTGATAGGGTATATGAGCGACTGTATGAGTAAATGAGTGAATGTGAGGGTGGCTGTATTGGTGAGTGTGTACTTGTGTCAGGGACTGTATAGGTGAGTAAGTACATGTTAGTATCTGTATGAGTGAGTTAGTGAGTGTGTGTGCAACTGTATGGGTGAGTAAGTGTCTGTGTGATTGACTGAATGGGTGAGTAAGTAGGTGTGTGAGTGGCTCTATGGGTGACTGACTCAGTGTGTGAGTGGCTGTATGGGTATATGAGTGGATTTGTCAGTGGCTGTATTTGTGAGTGAGTGGGTATATGAGTGGTTGTATGGGTAAGTGAATAGATGTGGGTGTTGATCTATGAATCAATGAGTGGCTGTGTAAGTACTGGTATGGGTGTGTGAATGGGTTTGAGAATGGTTGTGTGGAAGTTGGATTGGGTATATGAAAGGTTACATGGGGGAGTGAGTGGGTGCATCTGAGATTCAGTAGATGATGTCATCAGTGAAGTCATTTGAGATATCATCAATGATGTCATCAGTGATGTCACTGACCATGTCATGAGTGATGTAATATGTGAGGTCATAAGCAGTGCATTGCGGCGGCACGAGTTATAGTTAGCTCACTATCTATCACGGCTGAATTTCTCTGGTTTTGTATGAGTGAAACGTCAGCCTAACTATAACGTCCCTGTAACCTTTGTTTTTTTTAGTGAATTTCTAAGGTTTTTTAAATACTAATTCCTAACTCTACGGACCCTGTAACCTTTGTTTTTTTTTTGTGAAATTCAGAGGTTTTTCAAATGTTATGTTCTAATTTTAAGATATCTCTATGGTTTAGTTTTCAAATTGAATTATAGATTGTTTTTATTATGTTTTCTAACTAGAACATTCCCCTAACATATTATTTCTTAGTAAATATTTCTAACTTATATTTTTTGTTAAATGCATTTTGAAACTATCGTATTGCATGTATTTTTTAATTAACTAACTAGTTTTATAGATTTAAAACTGTAAATTGAAATGTTTTAAGAACATTTTTATTTATAAAAAGTAACAAAACATTTTTTATTTGTAAACTTTGATATTCGGTAAAATGTGTGACAGTGATTTTAGAGTGGAATGCATTATTGTATAATAAAGTGTATGTATAGATATGTAAGTATTTGATTGTATATGTTGATGAAATCTTTTCATATTTTTTGTAATTTAATGCATTAGTTTAAGTGTTTTAAGTAATAAGTTTATATGTTTTTAAGGAACATTGTATTGTTGGTTGTGTAATATATTTTTTTTCATAAATATAAGTTCATGTACCAGGCGTGAAACCCCGTTTATGGTACGCAACTCCGGTGCAGTGTAGCTATTAAAATGATATATGTATAGTAACATTTTCAAATTAGTTTGAAGTGAGACGATTATTAATGTATCAAATACTAAAATATAGGATGCAACAAATATTAAAGTTTTGATGTTTATCACCGATTTTGAAAAGTCGTGATGGTGTCGTGTGCTGTTTTCAGGAATTGCATTGGGTACACGATTCCAACGCAGTGTTGGCATTATTAATACAGATTATATATATATGTATTTATGTTCTTCACTTTTAGAGTATAATTTTAGTTACGCACAAATAAATATAATATTTTAGTTTTATTAGGTTTTATAGTTTTTTTTAAATCATTTAGTGGAACCGCAATACCATTGTGTACCATTGCATGATGTATTTCCGGTGTCGCGTAGGGTGTGCAACTCTAGCCATTTTTCAAAAGTATTAAAATGTATATTTAATTATGTTTTTAGTTTACATTAAACTAAGAGATATAGTTCTATGAATTTAGAATGGTATATTTTTAAAGAAAAGTACATACAAAATAAAATGTAATACTTTTTTACGGATTCGCGTTGGATGCGTGAGGGGGTCGCGTAGGGGTCGCACATCCCATGTGACATAAAATTAAAAGGATTTCATTGTTTAAAGAGCTTTCTATCATTTAGAGAGAGCAATCCCACCCATTTTCTGTTTTCCTTTGGGTGTGGTACTGAATAGTATCATTTGTAAAGAAAGCAACTATTTTGAGGGTTCTTTGGTGTTTTTTTCTTGTGTTTAAGAGAAGATGGCAGCCTCTTCTGATTTGCAGCAGGAGGAGGAAGACAACATGGAGGAAGAAGAAGAGGAACCACCAACAAAAAGGAAAGAAAGTGTAGTGAGGGAATTTTTTACAATTCCTGAAGGGGAGAAAAAGGTGAACACTCGCAAGCTAACTTGAAATATCTGCAGCAAAGTACTGTCTCGTAGATCTAAGAGGAAGTACTCTTGTGGTACTTACTCCACATATAAGCATCTAGAGACCATGCACAGTGCTCAACTGGTTAGAGCAGAACTACGGCGTTTGAAAGAGCAGGAAGCAGAACAAGGTGCCGGTAGTGCTCAGGCTGGACCATCATCTGCACCGGGCCAAGTTTTAACTATGCCACTAACTTTGCCTGAGTTCGCCAATGCTGGACTTTTCTGCCCTAAGTGCTCAACTGTGCTTAGCGTCAGAGAGCAAATAGTTTCTAAGGGGCCCATTACGATGGCGGGCGGCAGCACAACCGCCGTGCTGGCGGATGCAAAAACCACCAGTTACCGCCGGCACGCAGCAGTCCACACGCCCGCCCAATTACGATGCGAAAAGCAGGCCAAACACCGCCGGCAAGCCAGCAACACCGTCCGCCATCAAAGTGCGCCCGCACACGTAGCGGCGCAGCACAACTGACACACACCGTCCGACGAAACACGTCCCGCCCGGCGCATAAATTACGATGCCGCAAACAAACGGCTCCCACGGCAAGAGACACCGCACGTGAAAGAGAGGCGGAAACACGGACGCAGAGCACGGACAACGAAGAAGCGGCACCCCGGGCATGAATCCAGCACTGCAGGCCCTTCCCATGCTTCTGCTGATGCACCACCAAGGACGCAACGTACCGCGGAGACGCAGGTAGGCACACACACAACAAGTGCACGCAAACAGCGCACACAGTGCAAGGGCGGATAAAGCGGACAACCCCCCACCAGCGCGTGCACACTACACATCCACCATTGCATCCACATATGACACACAGGCCAAATCCTAACATCGCGGAACACATGTGTACACACCACCTGGGACTAGGAACCAACCACCCCGTCACGGCCCCAAAGCGCCGATGACGCCGCCACACATGCGCACAACGCAGAGGCCAACCGCAGCGCCATGCATGCATCGCACACAGACACAGGGACACAACCAAGCAGCACACACATCAGCCCCACCCCGAACGCACATGACACGTGACAGCCCGGCCACAGACATGTCCCCAACGCCCAATTCACGGACAACACCCAACGCCACACAACCGACGCACACATGTCAGTGAAGACACGCAACAGCAGGACACACCCCAGTGTAACAAACATGGCGTAGCACACAGCGGCGGCAACACCAACTAGGAGAAGCAGGGCCCCTTCGGGAAGAGGAACGCCAGTACCACACTGAAAAACCCATATCACCCTGCACATATGAACAAGACATATGAAACGGAACACCAAAGAGCCGGGGACCGACAACAGGTGGCCCAAGAATAACATCCACACACAAGGCCCAACGCAGAGCGGAAAGGCAGCCTGCCGCCCACACAAGGGAGAGCAGACAGCACTGAATGACCTTCCATTCCAACTCCGAAACCACAGCCCTACGACAGAAGCCGGTGAATACAGCCATTGTCCAAGAATAGACCAACACAGGCATGCCGAGGAGACCGACCACAGGGCAGATAGCGCATATCACAGAAGCACACAACGGACGGGGAAGAAAGAAGAAAACACTCCCCCATGTCGGCCACATGCAAGTTAATTGGAAGGAGTCACACAGCACTGACCTTGAACTGTCTGAGAAGCATGTGGGAAGAGGGCCCGTGTCCTCCAAACAAGCAAACAGAACACAAGTCCTGTCTCCCTACGACTACACAGAGCTCACAGCAACCCCGGAGCGTGCACATTGCAGACTGCACACACAGCCGGAGCACGCCATCTCAACGAACCGCTGCGAAATGGCAACCGCAACACACCTACCCAGCTACGCCGAACAGCTCAAGCTGTACAAAACCAACACGATACATACATTGGGATGCGATCTCCTGTCCCTGCTGAACGTAAGTTACCGACTGACTTACCGCATCACATTGTTCAGCTGCGTCATGCCCGTCTTCTACTGTCGGAGGTGTCCCTACCAGCATCCCGTCGAGATATGCCTCTCCAACCTGGCATGTCTGAAGGCGGACCTGCTACCACTACTCCTCCCTCTGGACGCACACGACAGGGCCTGCTCTGCCTATGGGGGCATGGCGTATGTGGCCAACATCGCACCCGCACTGAAATGGAACCACTGTGCCTCCACACGACGGATCATCGAGAACAGCTACATCGAATGTCACCCAGCATGCCCCATCATGGTCCTCCAAGGGACAACCTACGAACAACACCTTGACAGCCACCATCCGCTTCATTGGCTGGCAAACATGTACACCACCAATGACATGGAAGCCCTGCTGGGACGGCATCGCATACCTGACAACCTGTAAATACGTCGGACCACAACGCAGGTTCCCCGAGTGACCCATGAAGTCCAACCCCGCACCCATGCTCAGCTTCCGCACGGACTGGCCAGATCACCACCACAACAGCCATACCAAACGACCGGCAACTGTAACCACACCATCAACGACATCGCCATGACATCGGATATGACCGGGACATGCACACTATTCCCCATCACATCCAGGAACACCGCATGCATCGTGGGAGGCAGTGGCATGGGCTCTGTGTATCGCACCCACATGGACGGAACTGCACGAACAACCAGGACACGACATGGATCCAGCGCACATGGACACACACACCGCTCAGTGGACATGAATAGGTCGCCTGGAGTCTGTGGGTGCTGCACCCCTCCCACCCCGCCCCGGGAATCCCATACCAGGACCTTTGCATGGACGACAAGTGCATACAACAACAACACGACCCCAGTGACTGTGACATGTCCAGTAACCACCACAGTGCAACAACAAGTGGCACGCCGCTGCATGCACGCAAGCACATGCCCTGATGTCATCTCACATGCACGCGTGCATGAGGAACAACCGCAGCAAACCTGTCACATGGAACTGAGATGGACTGTGCCCATGATGCCGAGCGGTCTGGTAGGCTACATGTATACCATCTGTGTCAAAGTCCGCAGCTCCGCAGCTATACGTAAATGTACATTAGCACAGCCTTGGCCAAGCAGATGTAACCCCACACCCTATCCCATTTGTAATCATGCTCAGTATATCCTCAACATGTATCCCGCTGCCAGTAGTGTCCACTATACTGCATCACAGAGGACAGAAGACTCAATATAATGTTTGAAACCAAAACTGTCTCCGCTGACTCATTTCACAAGTACGAATGAGAGAGGATGAGAGTATGTGAAGTACACGGCAGTCGTGACATGACCATGTAGTCCACTGGTATTGGATGTCAACGCAAATGAGTAGCACTACTGTGGAAGACACACATGTGTCTTGTGAAGTCGTATGGACGCAGTGCTCAGGTGGGTGGGTGCGACGGGTAGATGCGCACATGCCAAGTTGGAGCACGCCGTGTTGGGAGGGGTCATGAACAGTACACCACTGCTTCCCTGGGCATTGTGGAGAGGACACCTGTCGGGGGAGTGAACACGTGTGTGCACAGCAGCCGGGCACACGTACAAAGCGGTACCAGGCGCACCTCAGCCCACCCTCTGTGGACAAGCTGGATCCTGTTGTGCG
Organism: Calotriton arnoldi; assembly: GCA_963921515.1. NCBI lineage: Eukaryota > Metazoa > Chordata > Amphibia > Caudata > Salamandridae > Calotriton > Calotriton arnoldi. The sequence goes on along the minus strand of CAWUFW010021508.1, from coordinate 1,721 downwards.
CCCGCCATGCCCCTTGACAAGGCACACACAGCCCCAGTCGACCAGGTGTAACCCCAACATAGTCAATCCGCACAGGCGATACAGGGCACGGGATGGCAGTGGAGCATGGTGTGTGTGAGGTCTCCTCGCGCTCCTCCTGGTCATATCACGCAGGCAATAGAACCTCAACGTCTAGCATGGCACAAGTCAGATGGAAGTGTAGGGGGACGCACCACAGCACGAGCAGCACTGACGTCACGGGAGGTGGCTCGCACCATCCCATCCATTGCCCATCATACCAACCACGACACATGCCATTGCGACTAAGTGCAAGCGCGTGCGCCACCACCCCCGAGCCCTCCCCAGAGAGGCCAAAGAGTGAATGTGTGGGCCAACAGCCACAGACGGACGCGGCCTGGCCGCAAGGGCAGCCACAGCCACTGGGTGTAGCAGGTGGCGGATCCGGAAGGCGAAGACTGTGATGCATAGTCCATGCAGGCCAGGTCTCCATTTGGGGCACCACGCAGGTGGACGGCGTCCCGCCACACATCATACCCTGAGACAGCCCACTCGTGCAACTGGACCCACACATACACTCCTTGCCCTCTCTGGTGCGAGCTTGGGGCTGCCTGTGCAAGCGCTAGCCTCGCAGGTGAGCATGCATATTGGGGGGCGAGGGGAGGACATGAGGGCTGGGGCGAAGATGACTGTATCACTGTCAGTTAGTACAAGGGATGACCCAGATGTGGAAAGGAAGAGACGTGTCCCGTGTGTACTGCAACTAGTCGCCAATCCAACTACCCCCCATGTCCGGAATGTAAGCCCGCACCTAGGCCCGCCCATCCGCCACATCGAACATACCACCAGCACGACAACCTTCCCATTCGAAACACTGACTGGGGGTGGCGACCAGTGAACAATCATGTGTAGCCTACCCACGCGTACATGTGGGCCCTCCATGATCCATGTCACCTGCGGCAAAGACATGACATGCGCAATGAGGGAAGTGAGGAGAGCTGTCCGCCCCACGCGCAGAAGGTGCATCAGCTCCACAGACCCAGCAGCGAGTCCAGCAGGGGTCACATGTGCAGGGGCAGCTGTGCCTGGTGTGAAGGCACATGCATATAGACAGCACATCGACCAATGTGTAGTCTGCTCACATCCACAGTCCATCATCATGCGGACATAGGAATTGAACACAGGGCAACACATCTTAGTTGGTGCACCCACCGTGACCAACAATGCGCAATCATCGACGTACCCGCCCTGTGCATGGCCCCCACCCAACGGAGGCACATCCAGTGCCACCATCCCACACACACAAGCCTTCCACGGAACATGCTGTGTCCAATGCTCAGTACAGAGTCAGCGCCCATCTGGTGGATCCTGAACAGGAGACACATGCACACACATGCCAGCTCCCACTATGTACGTCTGCCACCTGGCACGTGCAATGTAACCTCTCACCTGTGACGTGTGACTGCAAGCACACAGCCGTCTTGGCATGGGGCTGTCAATGTGGACACCAGTCAATGTTTCGGGAGCTGTGATCCGTACAGTGCTGTACATAGGGTGCAGTGCTGACACCTACTACTGTCTCATATCCCCTCGTGCCACAGGTCCCACTTGTATTGGCCGCTCAGCCCGTGCCCACATCGTCGTCGTCGTGTGCCATACTCATCCAGCCTCGGAAGCAGTTCCATGCTCAGCAGACATTCATGTTGCCGTGGCGTTGCCGCTTG